>PVKP010011675.1:42700-60752 GCA_004027715.1 Plecturocebus donacophilus | reverse complement strand
GCTGTCTCAGAGCCTTCTTTTAGTTGAATGGTCGACTCCCAGGTGTTCCAGTCGCCTGTTGAAAAGGCGCCGGGATCTGTGTGATTTCCCCTGCGGGGACACACTGCGCAGGCTGAAACAGTGGCGCTGAGATTCATAGTGCTTTTTTGCCTGGGAATCTCCTGGGCTGGCTCCCTGATTCAGTCCCCTTTTTAATCCGCCTTCCCGTAGCTCCACTCGCCAGTTAAAAGGGCACCCAGACCAGTGTATTTTGTGCGGAGAACCGCCGCGCCGGGCACAGGCAAAGCAGCCACACCTGCCCAAACAGCCGCACTGGCCCAAACAGCCATGCTGGCCCAAACAGCCACACTGGCGACCCGTGGGGCTGCTCCGCCTGGGAATCTCCTGGTCTGGGGGTAATAAAAATCTGTCTCGAAATGCGGCGTTCACTCACCCTCTGCACTTTCACTGGGAGCTGCAATCCTGAGCTGCTCCTATGCAACCCTCTTGGATCTCTCCCCTACAAAGTTAATTTTAATAGCATGCTAATTTTCTGCATGGCCCTACACTGCATAAAATAACATTTTTTTTATGACACTTGAGTCTTTTCTTTGACTTGTATTTTTAATGGAAAAATACATAACATTAGTAATAATAGTTAACATTTATTGAATACTATTTGTCAAGTACTGAGCTCACATTTTAGCTAGGAGATGAAAATTTTTCAAAGGTGTTTATAAAATTGTGTAATTCCAGCTACTTGGAAGGCTGAGGCAGGAGACTCACTTGAACCAGGTAGTTGGAAGTTGCAGTGAGCCAAGATCACTCCACTATACTCCAGCCTGGTGACAGAGTGAGATTCCATTTCAAAAAAAAAAAAAAAAAAAAATAGACCTTATGATAAAGATAGTTTAGTAAGTATATATTTAATATAGATAAACAAAATTTGGAGAAAAAATATTAGGTTGGTGCAATAGTAATTGCAGGTTTTGCCATTACTATCAATGGTTAATTAAACCTCTTTAAACCTAATAACAGAAATTCAGTCCATCCATCCAACTTTCCACTTATCTGATTCCTTACTAAGTTTATTCACTCCCATGTGAATCCAAATGAAGAAACCGAGTAACATATCATTTGTAGATAGATCTTTTTCTGCCCAGGTGTAACAAGAAGCTTTGTTTGCTGCTCATTGCATAATAAAATTACTTTTTATTATATCTGAGGTTAAAAACATTATTTGATATTAGAAATTACTTTGTTATTAACACAAAAAAAGATTGGATTTTAAATTTCTGGAGTTTAGAACTTTATTATGCCTTATTAATATTAATAAGATCACTCAGTAAGCATCTGCTATATATCATCTATTAAGCACTTACTATGTGTTAAACACTCCAGTAGGTACTATACACATGTTATCACTAAACCTGACAAGAACCCTTTTAGACAGATTTACAATTTGAAGAATATAAAACTAAGACTTACACTAAGTAATTTATCCTCAGTCCCAAACAAGTTAGTGGAAGAACTTGGATATTTAACTAGGTGCTGTACTCCAAGAGTTAATTGTCCACAGCTCAATGTGCCAGACCAACTCTACAATCCTCTCTGACTTTTCTTCCATGTGATGCACACAGACGTGTAAATAGACATCACAGATTGATTATGTAAGACCAATACTATCAAAGAAAAGGGGAGTGATTTCAAAAATAATTGGAGAATCAGCCAGGTGTGGTAGCTCACTCCTGTAATCCCAGCACTTTGGGAGTTTGAGGGAGGTGGATCATCTGAGGTCAAGAGTTTGAGTCCAGCCTGGCCAACAGGGTGAAACCCCATCTCTACTACAAAAATTAGCCCAGAGTGGTGGCGGATGCCTGTAATCCCAGCTACTTGAGAGGCTGAGACATGAGAATTGCTTGATCCCAGGAGGATCTTTGCTGAGCCATGTCCAGATTGCAGAGTTGTGAGCAAAATAAATGTCACCAGTTGAAGCCACTAAGTTTTGGAATAATTTGTTACTCAGCCATCACCAATAGAACACACACACACAGACTTTTCCCAACCAGGTCACTTTGCCCCAGCAGGAAAGCCTGATTTATTTAATGACTATTTAAGTTAACAGAAAACATGAGCCTTGTTCCTTATCAGTGTAAATACATCTTGTTCCAACTAGCTTTTTCTTCATTCTGCATTACTGCTGAGGTTTGGTTAGTCTCTTATCTTTAATAATTTTTAGATGAGAGACAGACTAGTCTCTATAGCTTTGAAAATATAGATCATTGATATGATTTGGCTGTGTGCCAATCCAAATCTCATCTTGAATTACCACATGTTGTGGGAGGGACCAGGTGGAAGGTAATTGAATCATGAGGGCAGGTCTTTCTTGTGCTGTTCTTGTGATAGTGAATAAGTCTCACAAGATCTGATGGTTTTATAAGGGAGAGTGTCCCTGCACAAGCTCTCTTCTCTTGTCGACCACCATGTGAGATGTGCCTTTCACCTTCTGCCATGATTGTGAGGCCTCTCCAGCCACATAGAACTGTAAGTCCATTAAACCTTTCTTTTGTAAATTGCCCAGTCTCGAATATGTCTTTATCAGCAGTGCAAAAACTAATATGTCATAAATATCAAACTCAGGCCTACCACCAATTCTTAATGGCATCTCTGTGAAAAGTAGAAAAGGTACCACTTAAGATGTTATAATTTTATTTGTCAAGAAATTGTTAAAATATACTGATTTTATTAGAGTAATACATTTTAATGCTACTTGACTGAAATTGTTTTGCTATACTAAACTATAATGTCTATGTATTAGCCACTGCTAATAAAGACATACCCAAGACTGGGTAATTTATAAAGAAAAGAGGTTTCATTGGCTCACAGTTTAGCATGGCATAGGAGGCCTCAGGAAACTTACAGTTATGGCAGAAGGGGAGGCAAACATGTCCTGCTTCACATGGCAGCAGGAACAGAATTGCTGAACAAAGGGGGAAAAGCCACTTATAAAACCATCAGATCACATGAGAACTCACTATTTAGAGAACAGCAGCATGGGGGAAACCGCCCCCATGATTCAATTACCTCCCACCTGCTCCCTTCCGCAACATATGAGGATTATGGGAACTAATCAGGCCCAAGCTGTACCTGACCCCTTTTAACCATGGCTGACGCTGAAGCTGAAGCATCTGGGATGCAGGGTACCATGTCTCGATGCTGCACAGAGCGCGGGGAGGGCCTGGCCTGGCACTAAACCATTTTTTCCTCCCAGGCCTCTAGGCCTGTGATGGGAGGGCTGCCACAAAGCTCTCCAACATGCCCTAGAGACATTTTCCCCATTGTCTTTGTGATTAACATTTGACCCCCTCATTACTTATGCACATTTCTGCAGTTGGCTTGAATTTCTCCCCAGAAAATGGGTTTTTCTTTTCCATTACATTGTCAGCCTGCAAATTTTCCAAACTTTTATGCTCTGCTTCCTCTTGAATGCTTTGCTGCTTAGAAATGTGTTCCACCAAATACCCTAAATTATCTCTCTCAAGTTCAAAGTTTCATATATCTGTAGAGCAAGGGCAAAATCCTGCCAGTCTCTTTGTTAGAGTATAGCAAGAACCACTTTTATTCCAGTTCCCAACAAATTTCTAACCTCTATCTGAGAGTACCTCAGCCTGGATTTCATTGTCCATATCAATATCAGCATTTTGGCAAAAGACATTCAACAAGTCTCTAAGAAGTTCCAAACATTCTCATGTACTCCTGTCTTCTGAGCCCCCCAGGTCTCTAGGAAATTCCAAACTTTCCCATGTTTTCCTGTCTTCTGAATCCTCCAAACTATTCCACCCTCTGCCTATTACCCAGTTCCACAGTTGCTTTCACATTTTTTGAGTATCCTTATAGTAGCACCATACTCTACTGGAACCAATTAACTGTATGAGTCTGTTCTCACACTACTATGAGGAAGTACCTGAGACTGGGTAATTTATAAAGGAAAGAGGTTTAATTGACTCACAGTTCAGCACAGCTGGGCAAGCCTCAGGAAACTTCCAATCATGGTGGAAGAAGAAGCAAACACATCCTTCTTCACATGGTGGTAGGAAGAGAAGTGCCAAGCAAACGGGGAAAGCACCTTATAAAACCATCAGATCTCATGAGTATTCACTATCATGAGAACAGCCACATGGGGATAATTGCCCCCATAATTCAGTAACCTCCCACCAGGTCCATCCTATGACACAAGGGGATTATGGGAACTACAATTCAAGATGAGATTTGGGGGGAACACACTCAAACCATATCAGTCTGTGATGTGAATATCACTCCTAGGGTGCAGTATACTACCTGTGAAACTGTACATGTCAGTTCTGAAAACTCTGCTCTAGGTTTTCCTAAAGCTTCCCTTATTTGGCTTGAATTAGATGAAAACATTCTCCCCACCATATGTTTTAGCCCTTTTCTTCTATCAGTCTTTCTTTCTTTATATAGCCTGAAGATTGTTAACGGTATAAAAAAGTCAGAAAACTGTCAGGAAAAGAGGAATATCTTAGCACTTCTCATATATATATATATAATAGCACAGTGCTTTAAAATATGGAGATATGGTTTACCTGTTTACAGATGCTGTTCACAAATAAGTTAGTTCCGTTTTTAATATCTGGTTAGCATTCGTCTAATGAGCACCCAATACATCATATTTATTTATTATAAATAAATAATATCTAATATGTTAATTAAATATGCTAATATATAATATTAAATATATAATTAGGTGCTCAATAATATATATACATGTATGTATGTATTAGACACAGTGCTAGGCAACTAGGGATTCAATGGTGAGCCTTATGATTTATAGTGTAATGAGTCATTCAAGCAATAATAAATTATAGAACTATATAATGGTAAACTTCAGTAAGTGTTGTGAAAGTGTTTTATGTCATAGTTTACCACATGTAACATAAGTCTGGATTGAAAATGAATGTACAGGATTTATCCCTTAGAAGTGGTGGTTCTAAATATAAGAAATTATATTTTAGGGAGAAGATGTAGGAAAAAAGTTCAGAAGTCTAAAGATAGAATGGAAAGAAACACTCCTAGTTCCACAGAGGAAGGAAGACAAGGAGGCTGAAAGAATTCAGGAGTGGCAAGAGAGAGAGGAGCAAATCTGGAGAGTGTTGAGCCACAGAATACCAAAGAGTATGTTTCAACAAGAGTTGGTGTTTCAGAGAGTGGAGCTTCCCAGAGAACTTAGGGAGGAGTAATGCTATAAAGATTATTATGTTTGACAAAGACACAAGTACTAGTTACCTACAGCTTCATAGAAATTGTCCTGAATGTTTTTAAAAGATGCAAAAAGATATTATAGTGTCACAAATAAGAGGGATTCAAATTGGGTTGTGGCATCTCAAAAGACTTTCTGGGTAGTCTACACTGAATATTAAATCTAATATTAATTTATTTTAAAATAATTTTTAATTAGATTTAATACAGCTGAGGCTTAATATTTATTTAAATTATTTTAAAATATTAATTATTTAAAAATAAATTAATATTAGATTTAAAACAGAAAATGTAGCAAAATTATAGAGAGATAAAAGAGCATGAGGTTCTGGAACTGCTGGTAGTTGGATCAAAGGGTTGCATTTGGAAAAATGATAGAGATGGAACCATGAAATAAGTATGGATCAGATCATGTAAGATCCTTGGACTAAGTTAAAGAGAAGAACTTTACTATGAAAGTTATAGGGAACGTTAAAAGATTTAAAACAGGAAAGTAAGGTGAAAAGCCTTAAGTTTTAGTAAGAGCCCTGTAGGTAGTCAATTTAAGGGAAAAAAAAAAAAAGACAAAAAGCAAGAGTTAGTTGAAAGGCAATTTCTGTTGGTCCAAGTGCAACATGGAAGTTTAAATTAAGAAGCAGTGATAAATATGAGACATTCTTTAAAACAGCAGTCCCCAAGCTTTTATCTTTGCCAGTCTGTGACCCAGAGGTCAGGGACCCCTGCTTTCAAAGGGAACTTATGTAAGGACTTGAAGACTCGAGTTTGAGGGGTAGACAAGAGAGATGTCTAAGATGTTGTTCAGGTTTCTGTCTTTATTGTCAGGATGAAGATAGGCCACGCGCTGCCATCTACTGCTAAAAAAGTAAGTGGCAGTAGGCTTTAGACAGGGTCATCTGGCAATAGAAAAAAACTAGATGCAGAGCATACTCAGAGATTTTCTTCTGGAAAAGGAACAGACAGAGGTGTCTTTATATCTGCTAAAATATTCCTGAAAAATCTAGTCATCTGTTGAAATCCATACCACAAGTTCAAACATGAGGCCCAGAAATTCCCATTTCAGATTCTCCCAAACCACCCTAGCAGGAAGGGAAGCAATGTCAACTCTCTTCTTCCAACTGATTCGAATGTTTTCAGAGCCAAATACTACAGATAATGATTTATGGGCACAACTCACAGCTCCACTGGATACTGCATCCCTCTTGCCCAAATCCCACACCATGATGACAGCTGCAAATGCCCAAAGTATACAGCTCATTAGTTCATGCATTCCTTTTTGGGAAATCAGGACAGTTATGGAAATGAAATCTTTGTTAAAACCATGAAATAAAATTATTTTATCTACAAAGAGCTGCTATTACACCTAGTGAAAAGTTACTGGGGTTGTCTAGCTGACTGAACAACCTGATAAATAAAACTGTTAATATGCGGATAAATAGTGAGGCAGGAACTTAAATTTCATTAAACCTCCATAAATCCAAGAATCCGATACTGAGAAAGAAAGTGTAGAAAAATGCAAGGTATTCCTGAAAGCATAAAGCAAATCCCAAAGAGACACAGACAATAAAGAAAACAGTATTCAGTGTACTACCATCAGCTTTATGTCACATAACTTACAGGTAACAGAAAATGCTCCAGGATAGTAGAGGAGATATACTAAATGTTTATTCTAAAATTACCTAGTGTGAGACTTAAGACATTTGTTTCCTTAAAGGAGTCTGCCTGACATTTGAACTTCCTTATAAAATTACATTAAATATGTATCAGCTTAGAGGGCCTACCAAAATAGAATAATGCATTTTCAATTTAGTCTTGGTTACACTTGACCTGTTTTAAAGTGCCCCTCTAATGAAATGGAAGCGATACCAAAATTAATTCTATGCGAAAGGCAGAACAGATTCTGTGTTATTTAATCATAATGTATACCATCCACTTTCCTGGGCATAGGAACAACACTGAGATGGCGATTGCTTTAATCTGGCAGGCCTGATAACATTGTCATAATAATCAAAATGAATTTCAAGTGTTTTCCTGACCTGAATCTAACACCCATGTTTTAGTAGAAGAAACAGGGAAGATCAGAGAACCGAAGAATTCCATCTGTGGCAGTTTTAGCTTATAGTTGTCCTGATAATTCTGTATCAAGGGCAATTGAGCTAAGGAAGAAGAGTCCAGAACCCAATCTTCTGCATTACTGACACCAATTTATCTGCTAAATTCTAGGCACCATTCTTGGAATTTTTCGTATGAAATAATTCATGAATGAATTAATTCTTCCAACCTTGCTAGGTTGTTAAGAAACTATACTTTCACAGGTGAGGAATCTGAGACCAGAGAAGTTGCAAAATTACACAACTGGCAAGTTGGACATCTGGGATTCCAAAGCTACGTCTTTTCCTCTCTGCCATGCTAACTAGTTTAGTAATATGTTGGCATGTAGTGTGTGTCCAGCACTCTGCTGTAGTTTAAATGTGCAAAGGAAAGTCATAGTCCCCAGTAGGGCTTTTACACTAGTGGGAGAAACTGACATAGATGAGTAGAGATATAAACAAAATCATATCACATGATATGTGCTGCTGAAAAATAAAATGTTGGCACAGAGAAGTATGGGGAAAAATAGGCATCTTTTGTTTGTTGGTTGGTTTGTTTGTATTAAATATAGCATGACTTGGCAGGGCTTCTCTAGGGAAGAAATATTTTAAAGAGAGATGTGTTTGTTGCTTACCAAAGCACTGGGCATGGTGAAAGCAGTTGTAGCAGGGAACAGTAAACTCCAAGATTCTAAGACAAGAAGGAGCTTGGTGTCTTCCAAGCAGGTACCATGGGAGGCCAGTTTGGTGAGAATGTGATATATAAAGGGAGAGAGAGGAATGAAATAAGATGGGAACAAATCATGACCAAACCACACAGAGACTTGCAGGACCTTCTGGATTTTATTCTGACAACAGGGGGAAGCTATAGAAGAATTTCCCTAGGAAAATTACATGATCTAATTTACATTCTTAAAATTTTGCTCCAGTTTCTGTGTGGAGAATAAATTGCTTATTTCTTTGTCTGCTTGATCAAAATTTCTGAGAGGAGTGTATGAAATCTCAAATGACAATTGTTAACTTACCCATTTCTCCCTAAAAGGATTTGATTTGTATGTTTTGAGCTTGTATTACAGGCACATAAATTTTTATAATGTCATGGCTTTTTTTTCTATTTTTTTCTTTTTACAACATCAGTGTTTTCTCATGTGATATTTTTTCCTGAAATTCTATTTCGTTAGATTTTAAAATTGCTACACCAGCTTTTTGTGATTCATATTTTCCTTTTTTATTGTCAAATCTTTTTTTTAATCCAAACTGAATATCTGTATCTTTTTAAAATTATATATGAACTTAATTTTTTCTCTTTTGCTTTTTGTCTTTCATTTTCTTTCTTTCAATAGATCTAGTTTAGCTCTTCATTTATTTATTAATTTATTTGTTTGTTTGTTTTTGAGACAGCGTCTCACCTTGTCACCGAGGGAGTGCAATGATGCAATCATAGCTCATTGTAACCTCAAATTCCTGGGCTCAAGCCATCATCCTGCCTCAGGCTCCCGAGTAGCTGGGACTGCAGCAATTCACTCCCGCCCTGCTAATTTTCTAATTAGTTACTTATTTTGTAGAAATCAGGTCTTGCTATGTTGCCAGGGCCAGTCTTGAACTCCTGGCCTCCAGCAATCCTCCTGCCTTGGCCTCCCAAAGTGCTTGGATTACAGGCATGAGCTACTAGGCACAGCCTCTTACGATTTTAAAACTATACATTATCTTCTTGCTGTTATGCTGCTTGATCTCAGCTGAAGAATTATAATATGTTTACTTAATCTTTTGATTTCTTTTTTTTGTTTGTTTGAGATGGAGTTTCACTCCTGTTGCCCAGGCTGGAGTGCAATGGCGTGAGCTTCGCTGACCGCAACATCTACCTTCTGGGTTCAAGGGATTCTCCTGCCTCAGCCTCCTGAGTAGCTGGCCCCACCACCACACCTGGTTAATTTTTTCAAATTTTTAGCAGATACAGGGTTTCACCATTTTGATCAGGCTGGTCTCAAACTCCTGAACTCAGGTGATCCACCTGGCTTCGCCTCCCAAAGTGCTGAAATTTCAGGCATGAACCACCGTACCCAGCCAATCTTCTGATTTCTTAAATTTACTAATATATATCTACACATTCCCTATAATAAAACCACTACTTTATCACAGACGTATCCCTTTGTTAATCCCCAATTCCCATTTTGATAATATTTTCTAGAACTTAAGAACTTAACTTTTGAGTTAACTTTTGAGTTATTTTGTTATTAATAAACTTTCTAGTTTAATCAGGTCTTAGCAATTTTGTTCTTGTACCTTCCCTGTTTCCTGCATCATAAGTTGCTGAAAAATTTGGCTACTCCATGTTCCCCTGATATTTGTAGCAGCTTTCAGATTTGTTGATTTATTTTTCACTTATTTGAATATCTACTCCAAAAGTAATTGTATTATGTGAGCTTAACAAAAATTCTGAAATCATAAATGCCTAAGAATATTTTTATGCCTTCAAATTTGAAGAATTATCCAGCTGGACATTCTTCAATACTTTGACATTATTACTTCATTATTCTTAGCTTGTGTTACTATCAAAATGTTTGACAATCTGATTCTTGTTCTTATACCGATTCATAATTTCCCTCTGAATGCTTTTGGAACACTCTCATTGTCTTTGATATCCTTAAATTTCATTGAATGTGCGAGGTAAGGGTTTTCCTTTTCCCTCTTGTTTAGCATCTGTCAAGTCTTTCAGCTTGAGGAGTCATCCATCGTTTTTTAAGTTTATCTTTATTAAATTTCGTGTGTATTTTCTACATCTTTAGAGCTATCATCCAGAAGATTTCTTCAACATTATCTTGCAAATTACAAATTTATTCTTCAGGTATATCCAGGCTGGTATTTTTTCTTCAATTATGTTCTTTATTTCAACCATAACATTTTATTTTATATATGTATGTGTGTGTGTGTGTGTGTGTGTGTGTGTGTGTGTGTGTGTGTGTGTATTATTGTATTTTAGGTCCTGGGTACATGTGCAGATCATGCAGGATTGTTGCAAAGATACATACACAGCAATGTGGTTTGCTGCCTCTATGACCCCATCACCTATATCTGGCATTTCTCCCCATGTTACCGCTCCACAATCTCCTTACCCCCTCCTGTCCTTCCCCTAGTCCCCCCACCCAACAGACCCCAGTGTGTGATACTCCCCTCCCTGTGTCCATGTGTTCTTATTCTTCAGCACCTGCCTATGAGTGAGAACATGCGGTGTTTGATTTTCTGTTCTTGTGTCAGTTGGCTGAGAATGATGGTTTCCAGATTCATCCATGTCCCTACAAAGGACACAAACTCATTGTTTATTATGGCTGCATGGTATTCCATGGTGTATATGTGCCACGTTTTCCTTGTTCAGTTTATCACTGATGGGCATTTGGGTTGTTTCCAGGTCTTTGCTATTGTAAACAGTGCCGCAATGAACATATGTGTGCATGTGTCTTTGTAATAGAATGATTTATAATACTTTGGATATATACCCAGTAATGGGATTGCTAGGTCAAATGGAATTTCTATTTCTAGATCCTTGTGGAATCGCCACACTATCTTCCACAATGGTTGAACTAATTTGCACTCCCACCAACAGTACAATAGTGTTCCTATTTCTCCACATCCTCTCCAGCATCTGTTGTCTCCAGATTTTTTAATGATTGCCATTCTAACTGGCATGAGATGGTGTCTCAATGTGATTTTGATTTGCATTTCTCTAATGACCAGTGTTAATGAGCATTTTTTCATGTTTGCTGGCCTCATATATGTCTTCTTTTTAAAAGTGTCTGTTCATGTCCTTTGCCCACTTTTTTATGGGTTTGTTAGTTTTTTCTTATAAATCTGTTTTAGTTCTTTGTAGATTTTGGATATTAGCCCTTTGTCAGACGGGTAGATTGCAAAAATTTTTTCCCATTTTGTTGGTTGCCAGTTCACTCTAATGATTGTTTCTTTTCAGAAGCTCTGGAGTTTAATTAGATCCCATCTGTCTATTATGGCTATTGTTGCCAATGCTTTTGGTGTTTTAGTTATGAAGTCCTTGCCTGTGCCTATGTCCTGATGGTGTTGCCTAGGTTTTCTTCTAGCGTTTTTATGGTGTTAGGTCTTATGTTTAAGTCTTTAATCCATCTCGAACTAATTTTAGTGTAAGGTGTCAGGAAGGGATCCAGTTTCTGTTTTCTGCATATGGCTAGCCAGTTATCCAAACACCATTTATTAAACAGGGAATCCTTTCCCCATTGCTTGTTTTTGTCAGGTTTGTCAAAAATCAGATGGTTGTAGATGTGTGGTGTTGCCTCCGAGGCCTGTGTTCTGTTCCATTGGTCTATATCTCTCTTTTGGTACCAGTACCATGCTGTTTTGATTACTGTAGTCTTGTAGTATAGTTTGAGGTTCTAGCCAGAGCAATCAGGTAAGAAAAAGAAATAAAGGGTATTCAATTAGGAAAGGAGGAAGTCAAATTGTCTCTATCTGCAGATGACATGATTGTGTATTTAGAAGACCCCATTGTCTCAGCCCAAATCTCCTTAAACTGATAAGCAACTTCATCAAAGTCTCAGGATACAAAATCAATGTGCAGAAATCTCAGGCATTCCTATACACCAATAACAGACTAAAAGAGAGCCAAATCAAGAGTGAACTCCCATTCACAATTGCTACAAAGAGAATAAAATGCCTAGCAATACAACTAACAAAGGATGTAAAGGACCTCTTCAGGGAGAACTATGAACCATTGCTCAAGGAAATAAGAGAGGAAACAAACATTGAAAAACATTCCATGCTCATGTTTAGGAAGAATCAATATTGTGAAAATGACCATACTGCCCACAGTAATTTATAAATTCAATGCTATCCCCATCAAGCTACCTACGACCCTCTTGACAGAACTGGAAAAAACCACCTTAAACTTCATATGGAACCAAAAGAGAGCCCACATAACCCAGACAATCCTAAGCAAAAAGAATCATAACATTTTAATGTCTAATATTACCAATTATATTATTTAAGTTTCTGATTTCATATTGCTTTCCTGCTTAAGCATAAATATACATATTATACTTATTTAAATTATGACTCTAATTATTGTGCTTCAAATGTTGTATATTGTTCAGTTTAACCAATAGTGGTATTACTGTTATCTGGTGTCTGATTTGTAAGTCCCTGTTTCCCTGAAGGTATAATTACTCTGTAAAGTTACTGGCACTAGGGGTGAGGAAGAGCACCAGGGAAGAAACCTCCAAACACCCAATCACTATGAATAATCCCTGTTTGCTGCCACTCTTGCAGGCAAACTCATTGGTCCTTTCCACTTCAACTTTTAAGAAAGAGCTGCCTGAAGAGACTCATTTCTTAGATACTAATCTAATGGCCAGGGGATTTAGAAAGGAAGGGACTGCAAGCTCCAGGATGCCTGCTGCTGTTTGATCAGATCCACTTGTCCTCATCAACTTCTCAGCCCATCACTTTTTTTTCTTTTTTTAAAGTTTGTATACATTTATTGGGTACCAATGAAGTTTGGTTACATGGGTAGATTGCTTAGTGTTGAAGTCAGGGCATTTAGAGTATCCATCACCTGAATAACATACACCATACCCATTTTTGTTTTCTTGTTGTTTGCATTTTGCTTTGTTATATCTTTAGAGCCCCAGTTGTTCATAAATAGCTACCTTCAAGGTGTTGGTGTTGATTTTGATGGTGAAAGGGAAAACAAGAATTGTCTGAAGACAGTGAAAAGGAGAAGCTTAAAGGGGTTTTAAAGAGCACTAAGGGCCTCCTTCTACCACCTACCAGATTCACCAGTTCAAGACCTAGGGAGTTGCCCAAGATGGACCAAGTCAGGTTGTTGATTGTTATTTCTGTTAGCTCATGGATTTCATGTTCCTACTCCTTTCTCTGGTTTTTCCAAGTTTAATTTTGAAGGAAGTGGCTAGGAACCCATTCTAATTTATCATCATAAAAGGACTGGGAGTTTTGAATTTGGGTTTCTTTCTTTTCTCATATTACTTTGATTTGAAACAATACTGTTTGTATTCTCTAGCTCCAATTTATGAATTATATTCAGACAGATTCCAAAATTGATATTTTATACATTAAGTCTGTAATATATGACAAGTGCTTTAAGAAAACTCTTGCCTCCTATGATAAGCTACTTATTAATTTATCTAGTAAATCACAGTTTTATTTCTTCTTTATTTAGGTGTTACAACATCCCACCTATTGTTGTCACCTGCATTTTCTAAAATGGTTATTTTAGGGTTGAGATAAAAACAAATCTTATTTAATAGGATGTCTTTCTTCTGTTAGTGTTTTGTTTGAATATAAAAGCTAAAGAAGTTCCCCTGTTTTTGTTATTTGAACATGACTAAATGAGTAAGAAGACAAAAATAATAATAACAATAACAAATTAAGAGCCTAGTGTTAAGCCAATTAAAAGATTTGGAGATTCTAAAATGTTTAACATTAAATCAAAATGTGTCTGCATTAAAATCCTGGTCAATATCCTTAGATTTAATTAGATAATACTTATTTAATTAGGCTTTTGCTAAACGTTGATAGGCTAACATTAAGTAAAAATCAATGGGCAGTTATTTGATCAGTAACTGTATTAGACATACAGAAATATATTATTAGAAATAATGAAGTACATGCAAATTAGTTTCTCTAAAGATGGTTATTTCAGTTTGATGTATGTGGTTAGCTGAATTATAGCCCTCCAAAGATAGCTACTTCCTACTCCCTGGAAACCTTGATTGTCTTGCCTTCCATAGCAAAAGAGATTTCACAGATATGGTTAAGAATCTTGAGATAAGAAGATGGTCCAGGGTTATTGGGAGGGAGGTGGGCAGTAGAGGGGCAGGGACAATGTAATGCCAAGAGTCAATAGAAGAGGGCGCCTTATCTCAATTACTGTTTCTATGAGGTGAATAACATTATCCCAATTTTTTAGATAAAGTAATTACAGCACTGAGAGATTAAAATATGTGCCCAAGATCACATGGCTAGTGTGACAGATTTGAAACTAGGATATCAGACCCCCAAGCCTGTACTCTTAGTCCTCTTTGTCTAAAATACCCTGGAGTAAACAATCAAATGTATTGCACAGTACAAAATAGGTAAATTTTATTTTCTTCTTTATCTGAATAATAATCTTTGATTACTTCTAAAATACAGAATAAATAAATGTTAAAAAGAACAGAAAATAAAAGTTTTAAAAGACTGTTGAGATAATCTTTAGAAAAATACTTCCTGTTCTCATTTTATTTTTAGAAAAAATAGCACTTTTCATCTTTCAAACTAGATCGCTATGAAGATTTTATATAACTATGTAATTGTCTCGGTACAAAATTATGTCATGACCTACTTAATTACATAGCATTCAGAGTTTTGCAAATTTAATACATGCATACTTAAATACCAATACATTTACTTACAAAAACCAATGAAAATACATATAAGAAAATATAGCATAAGAAATTAAACTGAAAATTAGCCCTAAGGGAAAAAATGGCACCTAGTTAGCCTTTTATATGACCTACTCCATCACCATTTACAAGGAAAATATCTACAAAGACACAAAAAAACTATCAGAATAACATCATACTTTAAAAAATGCAATTGGTAAAACACTTGCATTGTTCTCTTTCTGAAAGGAAATGGGATAACTATTACACTCTGCCTTTATCAGATTCCTTGTTCGAATTATGAATCTCTACTGAGCAAAATTTTGGCAGCTGTCCATCTACTATGAGTATTCTCCTTTTGAAGTGAACAGAGTGCTGATTCACACACCTTCATTCCATCTCAGCCTTTGCACATTTTGCTGGTAAAATAAAAGACAGAAAATAAAAGGCAGATTTACAGAGAAATGGCTGTAGCCATCGAAAGAGATAAGACACAAGAGCCTTTGTAACAGTAAATAGTGATACTTTTGTTTTCATTCAGCTCATCCATTTATAAGTCTAGGTATTAGCTCTGAGAAAAGATACCCTCAGCATCCAACTGCTAAAGCAGGAAACTGGGTAAGGAGCTACATCCTCCATAAACTATCCAGTTAAATGCAAAGGAAAAGACTGAAGCAGCAAGCAAATGAACTCAGAAGATGTGAAATCAATGAATTTCATGATCTTTCCATTAGCACTTACTACATCAGCCTAGCTGTCCTCATGTTCAAAGATTAATAAACAGAAATAAGAACAAATTCACCATTACTGGGCTCTACATGTTGGCCAGGCTGATCTCGAACTCCTGAGTTCAAGTGATTCACCTGCCTTTGCCTACCAAAGTGTTGGGATTGCAGGCATGAGCCACAGTGCCTGGCTGCCAAACTTTTACATTTAATGAAAAGTATAATTTTTACGGGACTGCTTTTGAAAAAGTGTATTTGCAAAGATCTGTGTTAGAATGAATGTGTACATGGTCCCTATCACAATCTGCCAGCTATTTCTCATTAGAAACAATATTGGCACTTAGAGATTGAAATATGCTGTTTATTTGACATCAACATATGACCAACTGATTCTGATATAGTTATATCACTCTCTGTGATGTAGACTATCATACTTTGGGGAAATTTTACTGCAGTTTTGTTGGTATAGTCCAAACATCCAGTTTCACAAACTTCACTGCCAAGCCGCCAATGAATTAGTGAATTTCATTCAAGAGAATTGCTGGGATCCTAACCTCAGTGAGGCAGAGAACTAAGTGTCAATAACGAAAATGAGTAAGAAAGAAATAGTAAGTACCTGCCCTCAAGAGTGGTCTTATAGGTGAAGTAGATATGTAGACAATTAATGAAAAAATACTATTTCATAATAATAGGTTCATTGCACATATATGATAGAGACTAGCACAAAAGAATGACTCACTTAAAAAGGAAGAGGAAATCGAGGTGGAATGGGCAAAGAAAAGTTAGAGTATATTACAAGTGGGGTGGTCTTTACGAAAGATCAGGACATTACCAGATACACATGAGATGGAAACTGTATTGATGACAAACAGCAGAGTATGTTAATTATTGTTGAAACATAGCATCAGTAAAGAGCTGGGTGGTGAGACTACAGCAGGCTAATCACAAATGAGGTAAGTTGAAAGCATAAATATGGCTTGGGATAGTGTCTCCAAAAAGGCAAATTCAAATATACCAGAATCCAAGAAAGGGAGCCAAGGACCACCATTCTCAAAATCTCCTTTCCTGCCTACAGGCGGCTAAGCAAGAGCCCCCTGGGAGTGATTTGGAAGGAAAAAGAGTAAAAGAAGTCCTTATTCTCCAGAGGAATTTGTAGCTAGTTGCATAGGCTGACCTGAGATTCACAGAGGCTTTCTGGCGAGTCCTTGAGATACACCCATTTCAGTTCTGCAGACTGAAAGATATTGGGAGCTTCTGAGAACTTCTGGAGAATTAGAGGTGCTTTTGGAAGCCTTTGAGAAGCCCTAATTTGGTGCTTCAGGGTGAGGGCAGTAATTTTCAGTGGAATCTTCTCAGATTTTCATCCCTACAGATCTTTCAGGGTTGGTATAGGCCTCGAGTTCTTACATTAAATACTTTATACCTGGTATAAGTTGTACGTACATTGGTCTTTCTTTTTCTGAGGGAAGCCTGACTTGGCTCTGGTTTTACTGTCTTGTCTCATTGTATTCCTAGTTATCTTTTATTATTTTACCTTTTATTAGTAAGAGTGCTTCTCAGAAATAATTTGAGGCAAAGTGAGAATTTAGGCTTGCTCATGCCAAGCAACTAGTACTACTATTTATTCAGGATCTCATTAATTATATTTTAGGGATTGAAATAATTTGAAGTGATCTGCAGGTGATGAGAGGCACCACTACTTCCTGCTCACACTTAACCCTTGGGCTCAGGCTTTAAGAAATTTTGAAAGCAGGATATATTTTCCAGGACTCTGAGAAGGCAGGTTTTGGACTCCTACTTACGAAATTGATAAACACCTCTAGGGAAAAGTAGCCCCATATGCCAAGATCCTTTTTTGAGATGTTTTTGAGATGTTTATTATTTATTATTATTATTATTATTATTATTATTATTATTTTGAGATGGAGTCTCCCTCTGTTGCCCAGGCTGGCGTGCAATGGTGCAATCTCAGCTCACTGCAACCTCCACCTCCCGGGTTCAAGCAGTTCTCCTGCCTCAGCCTCACAAGTAGTTGGAATTATAGGCGCCCGCCACCACGGCCAGCTAACTTTTGTATTTTTAGTAAAGATGGAGTTTCACCATGTTGGCCAGGCTGCTCACGAACTCCTGAGCTCAAGTGCTGTGCCCACCTTGGCCTCCCAGAGTTCTGGGATTATAGGTGTGAGCCCCCACGCCCAGCCTGAGATGTTCACCTTCTTATGGATCTTTGCCCACTATTTTGTCACCATCTTATTAATTCTCCAAAGCCTGCAAAGAGATTATTTTTGTAATTTTTCAGCTATTAAATTGTCTTTGGAAGGAATAATGATCCAAATTACTTAGTCTGTAATGACAAGTCACTTTTAGAAAATGATTCCACATCCTCAATGGGTGGCAAGAAGTCTTTGAATCCATAAAGCATGAATATAAAGCTATAGAAAGAATAAACTGAGACAAAAAAAAAAAAAAAAAAAAAAAAAAAAAAAAAAAAAAAAAAAAAAAAAAAAAAAAAAAAAAAAAAAAAAAAAAAAAAAAAAAAAAAAAAAAAAAAAAAAAAAAAAAAAAAAAAAAAAAAAAAAAA
>PVKP010011675.1:0-42600 GCA_004027715.1 Plecturocebus donacophilus | reverse complement strand
GAAGTGAAAAAATATACAAAGTAAGAAAATATAAAAAATAAAAGTGCAATTTAGGGAGTAATAGATGATGCATGTAAATAAATTTTTTCATACATATATAAGAATTTTTGATATATATATTTTTCCACAGAAATATACACATACACACATATATATACGTTTGTATTTCCATCCTACTCTAGGTCTATAATTTGTCTTTTGACTTCATGTTATATTTTAATATACAGAAATATTTAATTATTATATAAAAAAACTTCTCTCTCTCCCCATACCCCCTTCTTCCTGGTTTCTAATTTTTATATCTGACTTAGAAAAACTCTTATCACACTAAAATTATCGTTTTAATTTTCACTAATCTTATATCTTTATTTTTAATCTTTTTAATCTGACTGAAATTTATTATTATGACTGATTAACAATTTGTGTTTGATAAATGGTAAAAGAAATGAAATTCACTAATTCATTGGCAGCCTGGCAGTTAAGTCAGTGAAACTGGATGTTTAGGCTATACCCCTGAAAACTGCAGTAAAATTTCCCCAAAGTCTGATAGTCCACATCACAAAGAGTAATATACTTATAGGATGATCAGTTGGTTGTATGTTTATGTCAAATAAACAGCATATTTCAATCTCTAAGTGCCAATATTGTTTCTAACGAAAAATAGCTGGCAGATTGTGATAGGGACCATGTACACATTCATTCTAACATAGATCTTGGCAAATACACTTTTTCAAAAGCAGGCCCTTAAAAATTATACTTTTTGTTAAATTTAGACATTTGGTGGCTAGGCGCTGTTGCGCCTGTAATCCCAGCACTTTGGGAGACCGTGGTGGGTGAATCACTTGAGCTCAAGTGTTCAAGACTAGCCTGGCCAACATGGTGAAACCCCATCTCTACTAAAAATACAAAAAATTAGCCGGGCATGGTGGTACATGCCTGTAATTCTTGTTGCTCAGGAGGCTGATGCAGGAAAATAGCTTGAACCCAGGAGGCAGAGGTTGCAGTGAATTGAGATCATGCCACTGTACTCCAGCCTGGGTAATACAGCAAGACCCTGTCTCAAAAAAAAAAAAAAAAAGTTTTTATAATAATGGACATTATGCAGTGGCATAACCAGGTGCAGTTCCCTAAAGTTGATGGAGATCTTCTCCAGAGTATTTCATTATTCCAGGGACTTCTCACATAATTCCAAGCTTAACTAAAGATTAAAAAAAAATAAATGTGTTTATTTTGATATCAATAATAGGTTTTATTATTCACATCTTCAATCTGCAGAACACTATTTTCTACACCTTCTAATATATGTGGTATTTTTGTTGTTGTTGTTGAAACCATCACTGTAAGGGAAAAAAATCAAATGGAGTTAGTGATTAAAACATGATACTTTTCACTTGTTGGTGAGTCCTGTGGTACCAGCCTTGCAGTTTCAGCCAAGAATGCAGCTTGAGTCATTTATGATAATGCCACTCTCCAGCACAACATCTTTTTGCTACCTGGAGTTCCAGACCTTCACCTTTCCCCCTGAATCTAAAATAAAAGTTGAAATTCTAAACAATTTTTTTTAAAAGAACTTCATGATGTGCCTTATCAGAATGTCTGCAAGAACTCACACTGCTGAATTTTTAGAAAATATTTTGTACCCAACAAACTACTGGCTTTAAAAAAAAAACTCTTGAACAAATGTTTTGCTGCTAAAATTCCTTCCATGTTATTTTAGTCACCAAATATTAATTAAACCACAAAGCAGGGTAGAGATACAAGTTTAAAATGTTCCCTTTTCTCAAAAAGATTAGAGTCCTCAGTGTCCATGTGTAACACAAGAACACCAGAAATGCAAGGTTTTGTCAGTTTTAGTGTCATTTCTATTTACCTTTTCTAAACTAGAATTCTAAATTGTTTTTAAATTACATTTTAAAATGGGAACAAATAACTGTGGTTAGAAACAGGAAGTGTAAAGCAGAACCTTGAGTCTGAAGTCTCCTGAAAATAAGCCAAAAAAAGAAAAAAAATCTGAAAATCTCTTGTGACGAGACTTTTTTTGTCTTACCCCACTGTTCCCTGAAAATAAACTGGATGACTATGAAGACCATGATAAATATTCTATGCATTCATTGAGAGTAAACACAGCAGTCAACTCAAGAAGAATGAACTATTGCTATTTAAAATGATTGTTTTATATTTATGGAGATGCAAATGGTCTATGTTTGAACATGTACTTCCTTAAAAAATTCTTGATAATAACTGCATGAAATAATCCCTCTTGCTGCAATATTTAAACACCACTGACACTGGAAACTTTTGAGGGGGTTGGGTGGAACTAAAAAGTGGAAGAATTGCTTGGAAGCAATAAAATAAAACACACTTTTTTATGCTCAAATACTCCTTCAAAATCAGTTTCAGAATCACCTACAAGATGAAGCTCATGTAATGGAAAAAATATATGTTATTATAAAGCTGTATGTTATCAAGGTCAAAACTTTATCAAACCACATGATAATATCAGATGACACATGTTATAGTTTTCAGAAGACTCATGAGCAAATGGTTCAGATGCTCTGGTTAACCTAGTACTTTAAAACTAGGCAGAGGCAGTGATATTAATGACTTGGGCCTTCTGTTGAGGCCTGTTCTCCATATTTAGAATGATGATGTGTATAAAGTGCTTAACAGTAATTAAAGAAGACATTTTCAACTTCCCACAGGAGATTTTAGTGAGCACCTCTGCATATGGCATGAACATTAATGATTGCCTGAAGGGGTGTAGAAGTGTTACCCATTTTAACCCACTGGGCACAGTATCCTCCTCAGCATTCATTCAAAAACTCTAACCTCTGAGAGATTGTCTTGGTATGCCCAATGGAGAAGTAAAACTAATAACCTATGGTTATTAAAAAATAATTTAATATGTTTTTAGACAAATTTATAAAATAGGAAATATCTTTGAGAGATTATAACACTGATTTATTCTGTCTCAGACAGTGGATGGCAGTGGTAAAATTTCTACTCAGGGTTGCACTTTTCTTTGTTATAAAGAAAACAAAACTTCACAACAAAAGGGAAAAGGATGAGTTAAAGGGACTAGTTCACAGTTGACCTTAACAGGTATTTTTTTCTTAAGTGTTATATACTCTTCATCAATATTTTCACAGAAACACTGAATATTATCACATATGTAAAAATCGTAACAAAAGTAAATTATAGTGTTAGTGGAAGAACATCATCAGCCATCTTTAATGCCTGAAAATGCACATTGAAAAAAACACTTTTTTAAGATAGAAAGACTAGACAGTTTCTCTAAGTCATCCTGCTATAAGAACATCTGAACTCGTAGGCTGTAGCTAATGAAGTTCTCACCCAAAGCAAGATCCCATTTTTGGCAGCATTTTCGGCATCTCTCTTCAATTATATCCTTGAAAGAACCTTTTATGCAATTAAAAAAACACTGTAATTTGCATTCGTATAGTTATTTTAGTCTACATTACTAAATATTATGACATCAAGAGTGACATGGGAATTTTCCTGTGTGCTAAAATTCAGAGACAGAATCAATTTGCTTTAATTCCGTGGACTGTTCTGAAACTGCTGGAATCAGAGACATAGTATTATGTCCAGTAACCAATATTAAGATAGACTCAGTTGAATTACCACCTTTGTGTGTCTTAGACACTTTTATCTTGGTGGACCCCTCCTCCAACAAACAATATTAAAATTATATTTTATGACTGTTTCAACATATAGCTAAATATAATCTGATCTGAGTTTATTATTTGCACATTTTTATTATATTAATTTTTCTGATTTTAAAAGAAATTAAAATCAAAATACTTTCTTGGGCCTTTGAAAATATCATAGGTCCCAAGCCCTATACGTACTGTGCCCACTAGATAATTGACCCTGCAGATAGAATGTCTTTATTTTAGCATGTTAGGCACTTAAAACATGATTTTTCGATTCATATTACCTCCATATAGAATCTGGTTTGTTTAAAATGATGTGTGAGGACAGCTGAGTTCTCTGGAGGTGGGTCACTGACTGGCTGTGGTGGGGAAGTCTCCTCCAGTTCTTCAAAGAAAACATTTTAACTTTCATCTGTTTTATATTTAAGGGTTGTTTGTAATGTTTAATTTGGAAAAAGCGGCCTTTCTGCCTTGCAAATTTTTTTGAAAATCATTGATATGGAATGTATACATTATTTTAATATAGAAACCATTTACTGTATTTTAAAGTATCTTTTCATTAACTTGATCCTCTGTATACATCTGGGAATTTACTGAGCAATCTGTTCTCTGCAAAATTATTACATATGCTGTGAAAATTATATTCAGGAATACATTTATTGTTTTCTAAGGAAAAGATATAGAGTTGGCCTTAGACATATTCATTGCTTTAAACTTCTTCTTGTTTAGTTTCTTAAACAAAACATTTTGTCAGGCTTTTACAGCATTGCAAGTGCCTTTAGATTCCATTGCCTATGAAAAATAGGGTAGTGAGAGTACTTGTTGGTTTATTTTTCAGTGTCCAACCTCTGGTTAGACTATGCAAATTCATGGATCACAGCTGATTGCATTTGTCAGCTGTTTGGTGTTTTTGCCAGGTGTTTTTCTTTCTTTTTTTTTTCCAGCTACCCCATTTTGTGAAATATATAAAAGCTTTGACCTAACTGTGTGAATTGCTCAAAGTTCTGATAAACAGTCTAGTAATAAGAGGTTAATAGATGAAAAATGTGGAGTGTACATAAGTCACTAAATAATAAAGTGTAAAGATTTTTAACTTAAATCGATTTTTATATACCTGATTCTCATTTCTGAATATGAGATCCTAGATATTAGTATGAGCTTATTAGTCTATGTTAAAATCAGAACATTTCAGATGCACAAGAGCTCTGAGGACACAGCATGTTGGAGAGAGCACCAGGCCAGGGGAGAGGTAGCACTGGCCCTTCCGCCTATTGCCCACTCTTGGGTTAGTCATTTATCCTCCACAAGCTTCAGCTCCCTTGCCAGTAAAACTCATGATTGCAAAGATTAAAATAAGATAATTAGAGACTAGCAATGTTGCTGACCAGATGATCCAAAATCATTCAGAATATAAAAACATAGAAATGCTAGATAGAAATACAACAAATGTCCTTATTCGTGCTCACCTATGCTAGGAAAAAGAAAAGAAAATTGTCCAGGAGTCAGAAAGGGAGAGAAGCATAGCCAGAGAAATTGGCCTGAGAGCTGACAGTGCGGCTGCCCTTGGGGGTGGTCAATTGTGATCATTCAGAGGCATGGCTGTCAGTGCCCAGGCAGAAACAGAAGACAAAGCAATGGGCCTGAGTGGGATGCACACTTAAACCCCCCTACATTTAAAAAATAAATGATTTAAAATACTGTGGTCTCATTGTCAGTATCCACTAGGAAGAAAAATCCAACCATCCACAGAGAGAGATAAAAAGAAACTTGACTTTTTATTTTGGTCTGAATTCTCTGTATACAAGAAAAAACAAATTATCTGAGAAATTTAATCACAGACTTATATTACATCCCAGTAAGGAGCTCAAATTTGTATTGTCAATGTGACCCGGGAATCCCCAGGTTAAGAAATATTTTTTTTTTCCAGGCCAATCATAACCCGTAGCAAGCAAACACATCTCTCTGAAGAAGGGGTGAGGTTACTGTAGTGCAGACAGTTTGTGTCCTTAGTGGTGATGAGACCCCAATTCCTCTTTCCCATATTTGCCCCAGAACGCTGTCCTTAGCTTTTTGCCTCCAGACAAAATATTGTAGGTATTTTTTTTTTTTCCTGTGAACTGACAGAGAGAATAGTTGCAAAGATTTAGAATTTAAAATATTTTCCCCAAAAACTATCCGGCCTGAGCATCCTAGAGGGAAAGCCACAACTAGCCCAAGATACACATAGATCTAATCAGATTTTTAGTGACACATTTGGAATATAACTAATATCCAGAGATCAACAGATATTTGAGGGAAATTTCTATCAGAGACAGAAAGAGACCAAAACAGATGGACTTGGAGAAAGCAAAGAAGACTGAGGCAGTAGAGTGTTGAAAGGAAAGATTCTGTGACTTGAATATTACAAATATGAGAGCAGAAATAAAAAGTAATTTGAAAATAGCTCTATTGATGTATAATTGACACACAATAAACAATATATTTGAAGTACCAATTTAAAAGATTTTCACAAATGTATGGATGTTTGACATCATCCACATAGTCAAGTGAATGAGCATGTCAATTACGTCTCATCACGTCAATCATGAGCATGTCAATCACCCCCAAGTGTTCTCTTGCCCATGCAGTGTA
The DNA here is from genome assembly GCA_004027715.1 of Plecturocebus donacophilus. NCBI lineage: Eukaryota > Metazoa > Chordata > Mammalia > Primates > Pitheciidae > Plecturocebus > Plecturocebus donacophilus. The sequence goes on along the minus strand of PVKP010011675.1, from coordinate 36,292 downwards.
TCTTCCTTCCTCTCCCTTTTCCGCCTTAAACTGCTCATTTCTTCCTATTATTTAATACTATAGATTAGCTTGGACTTTCTAGAGTTTTATACAAATATAATTATATAGTATAGGACAGATATTTTCTTCAATTGATAATTGACTGCATATAGCATTCTGGATTAGAAATAACTTTATTTCAAATATTTGAAATAATTGTTTCTTTTAAAAGAATGATTCCAGGATTATGAGAAGTTGGGAGCCATCCTGATTCTTGATTCTTGGAATAAAATCTTTTTTTCCTTTTTTGGTATGTGTAAGATGTAGTATTTGTTTCCACTGGTCAAAACTTTTTAAAATGCATTTTGCTAGGTACACAGTTGGTCCATGCAATCTGGGAATTCTGTCTTTAAGTTTTTAGATATTGTCTTTAATTATTTCCTTGAGAATTTCAAAATAAGTGTTATACAGGGTGTTTATTCACAGGCTTGAATGAGGATTGAAGAAATTCTGACAAGTTTAATACCCATCTGTGACTAAGTCTGACAAAATACAGGTCACTGAAATATTAAATGACCTGTATTTTAATTTAATTTTAATTTTAATATTAAAATTAAATTAATTTCTAATTTTAATATTAAATATTAAAATATGGTCATTGAAATATAAAACATTTTAATTGAGTTTTATAAAACTATACAAATCTTCCAAGTGATCATAAACCAGTTTCTTATTACTGGTACTTTCAAGCAAATTTTTAAAAGTCACATAATTACACTTTTTAAAAAAATGTTTACAGTAAGTACAGGGATACATGTGCAGAACGTGCAGGTTTGTTACATAGGTATACATGTGCCATAGTGGTTTGCTGCACCCATCAACCCATCATCTAGGTTTTAAGCCCCAAATGCATTAGGTATTTGTCCTAATGCTCTCCCTCTACTCGATCCCCCACCCATTAACAGGCTCTGATGTGTGATGTTGCCCTCCCTGTGTCCATGTGTTCTCATTGTTCAACTCCCACTTATGAGTGAGAACATGCAGTGTTTGGTTTTCTGTTCCTGTGTTAGTTTGCTGAGAATGATGTTTTCCACCTTTATCCATGTCCCTGCAAAGGATATGAAATCATTATTTTCTATGGCTGCATAGTATTCCTTGGTATATATATGCCACATTTTCTTTATCCAGTCTATTATTGATGGGCATTTGGGTTGGCTCCAACTGTTTGCTACTGTAAATAGTGGTGCAATAAACATATGTGTGCATATGTCTTTATAGAATGATTTATAATCTTTGGGTATATACCCAGTAATGGGATTGCTGGGTCAAATGGTATTTCTGGTTCTAAATCCTTGAGGAATCACCACACTGTCTTCCACAGTGGTTGAACTAATTTACACTTCTACCAACAGTGTAAAAGCGTTCCTATTTCTCCGCAGCCTCACCAGTATCTATTGTTTCCCGACTTTAATAATTGCCATTCTGACTGGAGTGAGATGATACGTCACTGTGGTTTTGATTTGCATTTCTCAAATGACCCGTGATGATGAGATTTTTTTCATGTTTGCTGGCTCCACCCATGTGTTCTTTTCAGAAGTGTCTGTTCATGTCCTTCATCTACTTTTTGATGGAGTTTGTTTTTTTTTTTGCTTGTAAATTTGTTTAAATTCCTTGTAGATTCTGGATATTAGACTTTTGTCAGATGGGTAGCTCGCAAAAATTTTCTCCCATTCTGTAGGTTGCTTGTTCATTCTGATGAGTTTTTGTGCTGTGCAGAAGCTCTTTAGTTTGATTAGATCCCATTTGTCAACTTTGGCTTTTGCTGCAATTGCTTTTGGTGTTTTACTCATGAAGTCTTTGCCCATGCCTATGTCCTGAATGGTATTGCCTCAGTTTTCTTCTTGGGTTTCAATGGTTTTAGGTTTTACATTTAAGTATTTAATCCATCTTGAGTTAATTTTTGCAGAAAGTGTAAGGAAGGGGTCCGTTTTCTGTTTTATGCATATGGGTAGCCAGTTTCCTCAGCACCATTTATTGAATAGGAAATTCTTTCCCCATTGCTTGTTTTTGTCAGGTTTGTCAAAGATCAGATGTACACTTTTAAGATTCCAGTGTTTAATGAAATTCATGCAAATCACGAATCCTTAGATTTACGAACATTTCCACCTTCTGAGTAAAAACCTAGACTAGAGACATGTAGTGAATGCAGGACACAAAAGACAACATGGAAGAGCAAAACAGAAAGAAGATGGTTTACTTTAAATGGACTAATATCATATTTTACTATGAAAACAATAAAATCCAGAGGACAACAGTGTACTATTATGAATGATTTTAAAAATTGTTAATATAAAATGATATATCCAACTAAATCATTTTTTCTTTATTTGATGCTTTTTTTTGTTGTTGTTATTTTAGGCTCCAGGGTGCATGTGCAGGATGTGCGGGTTTGTTAGGTAAATGTGTGCAATGGTGGTTTGCTGCACCTATCAACCCATCACCTAGGCATTAAGCCCAGCATGCATTAGTTGTTTTTCCTAAGGTTCTCCCTCCTCCCACATTTCCTCCACCGTCAGGCCCCAGGGTTTGTTGTTCTCCTCCCTGTATCCATGTGTTCTCATTGTTCCCACTTTTAAGTGAGAACATGCAGCGTTTGGTTTTCTCTTCCTGCATTAGTTTGCTGATTATAATGGCTTTCATCTTCAACCATGTCTCTGCAAAGGGACATGATCTCATTCCTTTTATGGCTGTACTTCCATGGTGTATATGTACCAAATTTTCTTTATCCATTCTATTATTGATAAGCATTTGGGTTGATTGACTTTCTTTGCTATTGTGAGTAGTGCTGCACTGAGCACAAACATACATATATCTTTATAATAATTTATATTCCTTTGAGTATATAACCAGTAATGGGATTGCTAGGTCAAATGGAATTTCTGGTTCTAGATCTTTGAGGAATTGCCACATTGTCTTCTACAGTGGCTGAATTAATTTACATTCCCACCAACAGTGTAAAGTTTTCCTATTTCTCTGCAATCTCACCAGCATCTGCTATTTCTTGACTTTATAATAATCACCATTCTGACTGGCATGAGATGCTATCTCATTGTGATTTGCATTTCTTTAACAATCTTTTATGACACTGAGCTTTTCTCACATACTTATTGGCTAGATGAATGTCTTCTTTTGAGAAATGTCTGTTCATGTCCTTTGCCTACTTTTTACTTTTTAATGGGGTTGTTTGTTTTTTTCTTGTAAATTTGTTTAAGTTCCTTGTAGATTCTGGATATTAAAACTTTGTCAGATTGCAAAAATTTTCTCCCACTCTGTAAGTTACCTGTTTGCTCTGATGATAGTTATTTTGCTATGTATAAGCTCTTTAGTTTAATTAGATCAATTTTAGCTTTCGTTGTGATTGCGTTTGGTGATTTCATCATACAATCTTTGCGCATGCCTATGTCCTGAATAGTATTACCTAGATTTTCTTCTAGGGTTTTTACAGTTTTAGGTTTTACATTTAAGTCTTTAATTCATCTTGGGTTAGTTTTGGTATAACCTGTAAAGAAAGTATCCGGGGTTCAATTCTCTGCATATGGCTAACCGGTTCTCCCAACACCATTTATTAAACAGGGAATCCTTTCCTCATCTTGTTTTTGTCAGGTTTGTCGAAGATCAGACGATTGTAGACATTGTCTTATTTCTGAGTTCTCTATTTTTTTCCATTGGTCTATGTTTATGTTTTTGTACCAGTATCATGCTGTTCTGGTTACCATAGCCTTGTAGTATAGTTCGAAGTCCAGAAGCGTGATGCCTCCAGCTTTGTTCTTTTTGTCTAGGATTGTCTTGGTTATATGAGCTCCTTTTTGTTTCCATATGAATTTTAAAATAGTTTCTTTTAATTCTGTAAAGAATGTTCATGGTTGTTTAATGGGAAAAGCATTGAAACCATAAATTACTTTGGGCAGTATGGCCATTTTAATGATATTGATTCTTTCCATCCATGAGCATGGAATGTTTTTCTTTTTTATTTTCAATTTTACAATGCTTGCACTTTATTTTGTACAGATATTTCATTAATTATTACTCAATTTTGAGGTGCAAACTTTCCTAATATACCTTTTGTTTTGGACCAAACAATTTGTTATGGCAGTAAATAATTATGCATAGCAAAACCGATTTTTGTTTTTGATTTAATGTAGTCTTACATTAAAAGAAATTGTACATACATTTTTGAATTTCAACTTACCAAAATAGGATAGCTTTATAGCTTTTATTTAACAGCCTAAACTTTTGTTTTCCTGACAAAATGCTGAAACTTCTTGTTACATTCATGCTGCAAAACTGTTTACAACCTCAAGTTTCTCACTGCTTTGCTCATAACTAAGTGTGATTAAATGGAGAGAGAAAGTTTTATAACCATAAGACATGAATTAGAGTTTAAAATCATATCAGAAGATAGGAATTATTTAAATATATCTTATAAAAATAAGTGGCTTATACAATGAGAAAAAAAAGAACAGGAGGTTTTGGCTTATAATTAGAAGATTAGTATTATTCTTAAGTAATACTTAATGAAAAAAATCAACAACCTAAAAAGTAAAACCAATTCTGATCTGTTCAGTACCTGAAAGACATATATATTTGTAGGTATAATATACAAACACAGACACAAACCATTACAGTAATTTTGAAAACAACTAGAAAGCTCATACTGTGTTAGCAAATATCAGGTTATAGGATGACTACCCGCATTGTTTTAAACAAACTTTTTCTGCTGACTGAATAGCTAGGAAAAAAACTAGAGTTAACTGAAATATCTCTAAACAAAATATTATAATGCTCGAAGAAACAACTTATCTTCTACATTGAGGTCAGCAGACTATACCCTGCAGGCCAAATCTGTCTGGCTGCCTCTTATTTATTTATTTATTCATTTATTTTTTTTATTTAAGACAGAGTCTCTCTCTGTCACTCAGGCTAGAGTACAGTGGCTTACTGCAACTCCCGCCTCCTGGGTTCAAGTGATTCTCCTGCCTCGCCTCCCAAGTCCAGCTGCCTCTTTTTGTGTATACAACTGTACTTCTTTGCCTACTGGCTGCTTTTAGTGGCTTGTAGTTCTCCTTGAAGAGGTTCTTAACTTACCTTGTTACCTGTATTCCTAGGAATTTTCTTGTTTATAGCAACTGTGAGTGAAAGTCCATTCATGATTTGGCTCTCTGCTCACCTGCTGTTGGTGTATAGGAGTGACCGTGACTTTCGCACATTGATTTTTGTATCCTGAGACTTTGCCGAATTCGTTCATCAGCTTCAGAAGCTTTTGGGCTGAGATAATGGGGTTTTCTAGATATCAGAGCATTTCATCTGTAAACAAAGACAATTTGACTTCCTGTCTTCCTGTCTGATTATTCTTTCTTTCTTTCTTTCTTTCTTTCTTTCTTTCTTTCTTTCTTTCTTTCTTTCTTTCTTTCTTTTTCTTTCTTTCTTCTTTCTTTCTTTCTTTCTTTTTCTTTCTTTCTCTCTTTCTCTTACCTAATTGCCATGGCTAGAACTTCCAGTACTGTATTGAATAGGAGTGGTGAGAGAGGGCATCCTTATCTTGTGCCAGCTTTCAAGTGGAGTGCTTCCAACATTTGCTCATTCAGTATGATGTTGGCAGTGGGTTTGTCATAAATGTCTCTTATTATTTTGAGGTATGTTCTTTCAATATCTAGTTTATTGCGAGTTTTTAACATAAAAGGATGTTGAATTTTATCTAAGGCCTCTTCTGCATCTCTATTAACATAATCATGTGGGGTGTTTTTGTCTTTAGTTCTGTTTATGTGATTAATTACATTTATTAATTTGTGTATGTTGAACCAGTCTTGCATCCTGGGGATGAAGACAACTTGATTGGTGGGTAAGCTTGTTATGTGCTGCTGTATTCTATTTGCTAGTCTTTTACTAAGAATTTTTTGCATAGATGTTCAAGGAAATTGGCCTGAAGTTTTTTGTTGTTTCTCTGCCAAGTTTGGTATCAGGATGATGCTGGCCTCATAAAATGAGTTAGGGAGGAATTTCTCCTTTTCAATTGTTTGGAATAATTCCAGAAGAAATGGTGCTATCTCCTCATTCTACCTCTTGTAGAATTAGGCTATGAATCCATCTGGTCCTGGGCTTTTTTTGGTTGGTAGGCTATTAATTACCGCCTCAATTTCAGAATTTGTTATTGGTCTATTCAGGGATTCAACTTCTTCCTGGTTTAGTCTTAGGAGGGTATCTAGGAATTTATTTCTTCTAGATCTTCTTGTTTATTTGCATAGAGGTGATTGTAGTAGTTCTGTGGTGTCAGTAGTGATATCCTCTTTATCATTTTTTATTGTGTCTATTTGATTTTTCTTTCTTTTCTTTTTCATTAGTCTAACTAGTGGTCTATCTATTTTATTCATTTTTTCAAAAAAAAAAAACCCAGCTCCTGGATTCATTGATTTTTTTGAAGGGTTTTTGTGTCTCTATTTCCTTCAGTTCTGCTTTGAGCTTGGTTATTTCTTGTCTTCTACTAGCTTTGGGGTTTATTTGCTCTTGGTTCTCTAGTTTTTTTCAGTTGTGATGTTAGAACGTTGATTTGAGAGCTTTCCAGCTTTCTGATGTGGACATTTAGTGCTATACATTTTCCTTTTAAGTAGCATTCCAGAGATCCTGGTACATTGTCTCTTTGTTTTCACTGGTTTCAAAGAACTTCTTGATTTCTGCCTTAATTTCATTATTTACCCAGGAGTCATTCAGGAGCAGGTTGTTCAATATCCATGTAGTTGTGTGCTTTTGGGTGCGTTTCCTAATCTTAAGTTCTAATTTGATTGCACTGTGGTCTCAGAGAGTGTTTTTTATTATTTTAGTTCTTCTGCATTTGCTGCGGAGTGTTTTACTTCCAATTAGGGGATCAATTTTAGAGTTAAGTCCCATGTGGCACCAAGAAAAATGTACATTCCTTTGTTTGGGTGGAGAGTCCTGTAAATTTCTATCAGGTCCACTTGATCCATGGGTGAATTCCAGTCCTAAATATCTTTATTACATTTCTGTCTTTGATGATCTGTCTAATATTGACAGTGGGGTGTTAAAGTCTTCCACTATTATTGTGTGGGAGTCTAAGTTTCTTTGTAGGTCTCTAAGAATTTGTTTTGTGAGTCTGGATGCTCCTGCATTTAAGATAGTTTAGTTAAATTAGTTTTCAAGTGAGAAAATAAAATGAATTCTTAAGGCATTTACTACACAGATTGTCACTAAAAGAACTTTAAAATTTTACTTATTCAAGAAGAAAATTAAGTACAAAATGTCATGAAATACATTTATGTAAAAAGAATTTATGAGTGAATAAACAGTAAATCTAAAAATAAAACCATCTATTGCAAGACAGTAGCAAAAATAATAATTAAGGGATTTGAAATGATAAGAATTCAGCAAGAAATCAGGGAATGCCTTTAGAAATTTAAAGAGTAACCTTAAAATTATAAAAATAGAATGTGTAACTTCCAAATGCATGTGGATGGGAAGAGGGGAGAGTGACAAGGAGAGATGTACGTGAAGTAAACTTGATCAACATAGTAGAAAGCAGAAAGAGAAAAGAAGCAAAGGAAAGAAGAAGCATGGCCAATAAGAAGAACATAAAAACATAATAGAAATACATAGAAATTTATATGACTAATCACAGTTTATGTATACACATCAAACTCAATGTTTAATGACAGATTGTCATTAAACAAAGATGTTACATTGACAGATTGTAAAAGTGACTCAAGAAAGCAAAATTTAGCTGTATGGAATTTTCAGGTGACTTACCTAAAGTCTAAGAAAGACACAGATGATTGAAAGTAAATAGATGGAAGAAATAAATAATGGGCCAATAAATGGCAAAAGAAAAGTTCAAGTTGATAAACTAGTATCAGATAAAATAGACTTTATGGAAATAATTATCAAAGATGAAGAGGAACACTATAGAATGAAAACAATTTACCCAAAAGATCTCTTAATTCTGAAATTCTATGCACCAATAACCTAGTCTTAAAAATATGGAGAAAAATTATCAAAATTTCAGGAATAAAGAGAGGAATAGAGGCCTCTATCCTGTTGTATACCTAATTTATTTTACAATTTAAAAATGAGAGAATTTAAGTGTTCTTGAGTAGGTTTTACAATCTCTGAACTACTTCAAAGGCAGAACTTTAAAACATCACACAAACTATCTGCCCCAAATTTTTCTTTTTCCTTGCGCTTTTTCATTCTCTTTTCCCTGGAAAGAACTCTCTATAGCTGCTGACTTGATTTCTATTTAAATTATGTTTTGAACATGCTCTAGTCAGTCTTTCTACCATAAAGTTTCAATGGTCAAAGGAAGCAATGAATTCTACAATGCCAAATAATTCCTAGTGTTTACGTCACCATATATTTAACTCAGTGGTTCTCTCTATTCTTCTCCAAGTGCCTTGTCTTTGTCATTTACCTGATTTCCATGGCCTCACATTGTTGACTTTCCTCCAGCCAGACCAATTCCTCTTCATGGTGGTTCTTAGTGATTTCTCTTTACCTTTCCAAACTTCAAAATCAGGGTGCATTGGGATGTATCTTTGTCTCTCTTTCCTATCTATACTCAATTCCTAGGTTATCATATCAATTCCATGGTTTGAAATACCATTTACATAGTGTGATTCTAAAATTTATAACTCCAGTATTATATATCCAGCTACATACTCATCATCTTTACTTGGATTTCTGATAGCCATCTCAAACATATATTTCCAAACCCAGACTCTAAAATTCACACTCATCTGTCCCAAGAAAATCCTCCTTTACCTCTGAGTGCTCCTTGTCTTTAAATCTACACGTCTAGTTCCTCAGAACCAAACCTTGATGCCTACTTTCTTTCCTTTCTTTTTCTCCTATCTGACATTCAAACTGCCCCATAATCAGTTGGCCAGCAAATTACATAAATAAACTTGTCCTTCAACATAGGTCCTAAATCCAACCACTTTTTACTTCCTCTATCACTATCACCCTAGACACAGCTCCTATACCTCATGCTACAGTTGCAATAGCCTCATAACTAGTCTCCCATTTCCACTTCTACCTCCATAAACTCTATTCTCTACATAATTTAGAAAACTTTCAAATATAAATCCAATCATGTCATTACCGTGCTCAAAGCTCTTCAATGGATTTCCGCCAAACTTAAAATAATCCAATGTTCTCACCGCATGCTACAAGATATACATAACATTGGCTCCTGGCTATTTCTCTGACCATTTTTCTTCTCACTCTGTCTCTCACCTGCTCTGCTCCAAACATATCAGAGCATGTTCATGTATTCTCAGCTGGTTCATGTTCATTTACAAGAGCACTCACTATTTCCTATGCCTACAATACCCATTCCAATGCATGAATCACTCCCTGACTTCAGTTGCCTCTTGAGAGAGGCATTTTCTAACCATTCTATTTAATAGCAAACTCTATCACCAATGACTCTCCATCCCCTTATCCTGATTAATTTTCCTTAATAGTACTTAGCACTACTTGATGCATTTTCTTATTTCTATTTTTTTTTGTCATTGCAGCTTTTATTAATGATGGCACCCTAGTTAATAGTTCTAAATTTCCTCTGTCCAACTTTCCCCCCTTTGATAATACATAAACTCTATGAGGGAAGGAATTCCATTTTATTTACCGTTACATTTCCAATGTATAGAACAACACAAGGAACATAATTGGAGCTCAATATATGTCTGTAGTGTTTGCTGAATTAACACATTTGGACTCTAGACAGGCAACTGTTACACATTAAAAATTGCATGAGAAAATATTACTTGGAAATATGCATACAAATGAGGTCACCTAGTGTCTTCCCCTTTAATTAAAGAGTGAAACATCTCTAAACTCTTATGCAACATTTAGAAGAAATGAAAGATATGCTGAAAGATACAGGCAAGGTTCCTGACCTCATGTACGAAATCCACAATAAGTACTAAAGAGCGCATAAACAAAGTGATACGTCACAGTGTTACTGGAAATGGGGACATTTAGATAGAGCAAATAACAAGGGCTTGAGATGATGTTAATTGATGGGTTAAAGGAAGCCACTCTGCCAAGAGCTAGAGGAGAGACATCACAGTCAGAAAAAATAAGAATAAATCCAAAGTCATTCTTCCAGGAGAGGTCTCAGTGTGCTGAAGGAACTGAAAAGAAGCGAGTATGGCTAGAGCATGCTGAATACAGGGAGACTCGCAGATGACATCACAAAGATATATCTCATGTGTGTCTTTGCCAGCCACTGTAAAGAGTTTGAATGTTATTCTAAATAAAATGGGAGCTATAGAAGTATTTCAATTAGGGAAGACAACAACATCTGTTCTGATAATGTCAGTTTGTTGTGAAAAGCACTGAATTAGGAGTAAATGCAGAATATTATGGAAGCAACTGGAGAGGCATCTTAAAAAGTCCAAGAGACTCAGAGAAGGCTTCCTAGATGAGATAGTGTCTGAAAGATAAATAGGCGTTATCCATCTGCAGATGACTGCAGAACATTATAAAAAGAGGGAACAACATGGGCAAAAGCCCAATAGGAAGAAATCAGAAGACTAAAAAGAGTTTAGAATGAGTAAGGCATAGGATCTAAGAGAGAAAGGAAAGAGTCTGCATGACTAGGGGCCAGATCATAAAGCCTAGTTGGCCACAATAAAAGGCTATGACATTGCTTTCAGGGAAACGTAGTGGCACTGAAAATAACCCAATTAGGGAACTGTTGATGTCACATGGTCCAAAAATAATGGCTTGGACTAAGTTTCTAATTAAAAAAAAAAAAAAAACATGGAAATGGAGAGTGTGAAGAGTGTGAATAGACTATGTGACTAAGGAGGAAAAAGTAAACAAAACTTGATGATGGCTTAGACGTGAAGGTAGTGTAAAGGGAAAGCCATCAATGATAAAACCTAGATTTTTTTTCTCAAATTGTGAGGCTGGCCCCATCTACTTACCTCCACTTTCCTTTAAAATGCCACTAAAGTATGACTCAAGAATTTTTATAGATATAAAATCACTTTTTAAAATAGGATAAGAAATACTATAGCAGTAAAAAATATATGGTACTTGAAAGACAGAGAGAGCTCCAGGAATTAAAGAAGCAGTAGAGAAAGCAGACACCGAAGGTGGCAGTAGGAAAACTAACAGTTAGCAGGGAATTCCCAGAAGGTAAACTGATGACCTTTGGAAACAGAGAAAAATGTGAAGCAGAAAGTAATAGGACTGGTTGAAAATATGTTTTAGAAGCAGTTAAACCTTCAGATCATATTTTTTGCATGTTCTAAGGGAAAACTACAAATATATAGAATATCGTGACAGCAAATTTTTTAAGTATCCAGGCTAGCAAACAACAATCCAAAAACGTAACAATTAACTCCAAAAACCACTTCCACTAGGTCTCAAATGGCACCCAAAACACACCACTCATTCATTTATCCATTTATTCATCAAAAACTTATTAGAGCAATATAATGTGATAATGAGTGCTCAAAATCAATGCTTTGATTTTGGAACTAAACTTCCTACATTCAAATCTTACTCTGGTAAGGATCAGACTGGGATACTGTTTTCTGTGTGGCTTTAGATAGGACATGTCACCCCTTTTTATTTCAGTTTCCCTTTTGTGAAATAGGACTATAGGCATATCCACCTCATCTAGTCATTACGAAAATCAAATTAATATTTTAAACTTCTGGCATACAATAAGCACATTAGTGTTTGCTTCTACAACTACAGCATATTCAGTTGTTTTAGACTCTGAGATTAAAGGCAAGAAAAAGGCAGTTGCACAGACATTCTATGGTGGAAGACAGACAAATTGACCAAAGACTAAGAAAATTCATGGTAGTATTAGACAGTGATATATGCTATGATGAAAATGATTTACCTGTTGTGAAATTTTTTTGACATCTGTTTTCAGATTAAATAAATGATTCAGTGAATAAAAAGGTTTTAATTGGCATTATATTATCTTTCTCTGGAATTTAATTTTCAGCAACAATCTTAAGAAAGAACTCCCATAGTATATGCACTATGACACTTAACACCTGATTTAATATAAACTTCATAGTCACATATAATGCATGCAGTATTAACTTTATTTTACAGACAAAGAAACTAAGCCTCAGTAAAATTCAGTAACCTTCAGGGATCTTGAGAGCCGTGGTACTAGTGAATGGCAGAGCAGGAATTCAAACAGGTTTGTCTGACTCCGAAGGCCATGCCACAAAGTTTCATATTTTTTAAATACCTTAATATTTTTTATTGTATAAATATTTGCTTCTTCTAACATTTAACTTGCCAAGTGGCTTTGTTTTCCCTTTTTATACTTTTTATTAGCCGTATTAGCTTTATTAGATTAATAACTACTTTTAAATGACTTAAATGCTTGTTTATGTTTAGTTATAGAGATTTCTATACGGCTTTTTAAATATCAACTTTGCACTTCTCAGTGTGATCTCAAAAAACATGTGTGTGTACAAAAACTACATACCATGGACTTTTACAAAATCTTCTGTTTACTCACTAATTGTAGTGTAACATACTAACTTTAACCCATATCCATACCTTGTCATTAATCAGAGCTTACATCCTAAAGATCTACCAAGGGCTATTTATCTTCTTTATGAAAGAACTTCTGACTTGTTGAGTCAGAAATCACCTTCTCATAAATGTGAATGGGAGTATATATTTTTGTCTCTAATAGTCAGGAAGTAGGTTGTGCTTATTCAGCTGCTCATTTTGCCCTTACCCTCACTTGGGTCCTCTCTAGATTTTTGAGATGAAAGCTAGGTTATAGCCTCAGCAGTTGTATCAAGCACACATGACAGAACCAGGCATGAACAAGGAGACAGGGTATCATGGAAGCTGGAGGGGGCAGGGGTCAGTTAGCTGCATTTGAGAAAAAGTGCTATGTGGTGTTTTTGTGTGTTTTTTGTTTTGTTCTCTTATTGTTATTCATTACAACTATCAGACTAAGAAGTGGTGAAGTGCTTCTGGGGTCCTTCTGCAAATGGACCTAGAGCCTCAGCTAATGGAGGCAAGCAAGACTTAGACTCTGCACTGCAGATGCTATTTATGTCCTAAAATCTATTTAAAGTTTCACCAGATCAGTCTCTCTGGTTGTTAGATTTGGAAACAAGAAACGTGGATATCACCAATTATTTTTCCCAATAGCCTTTCTTTTGTACAATGTGTTTTGATTTACAACTCTCTGCCTATGAATTGCTCTTTCATTGTAGTATTAGACATTCCTGTGGGTTTAAAAGACAGTAAGCTTAGAGTAGCTAGATTCAGAAAATACTCCAGGAAAATGTCTTTTTTGTATAATATACGTCAATGTGAGGGCTCAGGTAGCTTATTTCAGTGCAGAGAATATATTCACTTCAATGGAACATCCAGTCTAATGGAACATATTGTGCTCAAAGAAAAACTCATTCTCAGGAATGTGCTGAACTAGGTACATAATTTACCAGAAATGAAGTTAAGCTTAGCATATTCTAGAAAAAAAATAAATCACATAAGCCTTGGATCTCAAGCTATGCATTCAAATTAAATAGTAATTTGCCTTCAGCAACCATGATTATTTGAGAAAAGCAAAAAATATTATCATATTGGGAAAATAGGTTGCAGCGAACTCCTTGCCCCTTTAAAGTTTTTTTTTTTCCCCCTTTTTTCCAAAGATTGTGCCTGTAGCAATACCCTGAAGGCATAACAGGGAAGAATAGAAAGGAATTTAAAAATTGTTGTAATTGTGTATTTGCTGGTTTACTTTTTTCAAACATCTAAATTCCCCCGTTCTCTTTTGAGCTTATATCTATTATTCTTTGAACTGCTATTTAGTACTAGAGTTTTAGTTTTATATGTACTCTGTGATTTTATATATTTCTTTTCCTTCTCCATCATAATTTTCAGCTCCTTTATTTTTTGCCAATCATATTTTCTTTCCTCTCCATATTTTTTTAGCTCATGGGCTATAATTTGCTACCCCTGCTATAGAATGGGGGTACTATTACTAGGCTATAGAATGGCAAAGTGAATAAAGTCTTCACAATTAACTAGAAGAGATGCAAAAATGCTTATTAACCTGCCTAGTTTTCTCCATGAAATTTATTCAAATGTTTTAGAAACAGTCAACATGTCTTAAAATTGCTGACTCACCAACATTAAGAATAAGAATTAATGGAATACAGAATTCCCAATCCATAGACAGTATTCTGTATATGTCTAAAATTAGTCTCATTATCTAATAATCAAGCCTAATATCTTGAGACTAGGAACTATATGAAGGTACATATCTGCTTAGTCTCAGTTTCCTATATTTTAAGCAAGGAAAATAATTTTTCTTTACAGTTAGCTGGGAAATATTTTTATTAACTAAATGATTACTTTTTTTAAATTATACCCCTAATGGAAAGAGAGAAAATCCCATGTTTTACTTTTATGTTAATAGAAAAACTTTGTTAGGTAATATTCTTTCCTATAGATCAAAACTTATCAAACACTTCTCTGAGTCTGTTTCCTTTTTTGTGAGAAATAGAAGTTTGGATCTTCTTTTTATTTCTTAGTTTAGCTGATGGTTTGTAAATTGTGTCTTTTGTTAAAAAAAAAAAACACTTCATTTTAATTATCCTTTCTATTTTTTCTCAATATTTATTTGATTTATTTTTCTCTGATCTTCATTATTGCCTTCTTTCTATTAACTTTGTACTTCTTTTGTTCTTCTTCTTCTAGTTTCTTGAGATGAAACATAGGTTATTTATTTTAGATTTTTCTTAAATGTAGGTATTTATTACTGTAAACTTTTGTCATGGAACTGCTTTGGCTATATCCTATAGTTTTTTGTATGTTGTGTTTCTGTATTCACTTGTCTCAAGACTTTCTTATTTTTCTTTTTATTTCTTCCTTCACTTATTGGTTGTTCAGAAGCATATTTAATTTCTATAAATTTGTCCATTTTTCCAAATTTCTATTATTGACTCCTAGTTTCATACTATTGTGGTCAGTAAAGATACTACATACAATTTTAGTCTTTTTAAATTTGTTAAGACTTATTTCCCGGCCTGCTATATGATTTATCATGGAGATTATTTTGTGTGTGCTTGAAAAGAAATATGTTTTCTCATGCTATTAGATGGAATGTTCTCTATATATCTGTTAGGTGCATTTTGCCTAAAGTGCAGTTCAAGTCCAGTGTTTCTTATTGATTTTCTGTCTGGATGATCGATCCATTGTTGAAAGTGGGTATTAAAGTCTACTATTATTGTATTGCTGTCTATCTCTCCCACCAGATCTATTAGTATTTGCTTTATATGTTTAGGTGCTTCAATATTGTGCATATATTATACATTTGCAAGTTAAATACGCTTTTGAGAAATTAACCCCTTTATCGTTATGTAGTAACCTTCATTTATTTTTACATTTTTTGACTTAAGGTTTATTTTTTCTGATATAAGTAAAACTACCCCTGCTGTCTCTTCACTTCCTTTTGCATGGAATATCTTTTTTCCATCCCTTCCCTTTCAGTCTATGTATGTCCTTAAAGCTGAAACGAGTCCCTTGTAGGCAGCATAGAATATGGTCTCATTCTTTTATTTATTTAGCCACTTTGACTTTTCATCAGATAATTTAATGTATTTACATTCAAGGTAATTATTGATAGATGCAGACTTACTACTGCCATTTTAGTAATTGTTTTCAGATTATTTGTAGATCTTTTGTTTTTTCTTCCTCTCTTGCTGTCTTCCTTTGTGATACAATAATTTTTTGCAGTGGCATGTTTTGGTTCCTTTATCTTTTGTATATCTGCTGTAGGTTTATAGCGTGTTGTTTCCATGATGCTTCATAAAACATCTTTATCAACAGACTATATTAAGCTGATAACAATTTCAATCACATAAAAAGACTACACTTTTACTCCCTGCATATGAATATTTTATGTTTTTTGATGTCACAATTTACATATTTTTATATTGTGTATTCCTTAATAAATTATCACAGCTATAGTTATTTTTAATGGTTTTGTCTTTTAATCTTTAGGTTAGAGATATAAGTAATTTATATACTACCACTCCAGTATTGAGGTAATCTGAGTTTGAGTATATATTGTCTTTACTGAGTCTTTTTAACTTTTATATGTTTTGATGTTATTAATTAGCATCTTTTTATTTTTAGTTGAAGAATTTCCTCTGGCATTTTTGATTAGGCAAATCTAATGGTGATTAACTCTCAGCTTTGTCTAGGAAACTCTTTACCTCTCCTTCATTTGTGAAGGAGAGGTTTGCTGAGTTTAGTATGCTTGGTTGTCAGGTTTCTGGAGTTTTTAAAATTTCATTTCAGCCTCTTGAATAAAACATCTCACTTCCTGCTGGATTGCAAGTTTCTGTTGAGAAGTCCTCTGATAACCTAATGGAAGTTCCCTTGAATGTGACCAGTCTCTTATCTCTTTTTGCTTTCAAAATTCTCTCTTTGAGAAATTTTGATGTTTGATTGCAATATGTCTCAGAGTATTTTTTTTTTTTTTTTTTTGTATTGAACTTGTTTAGACTTCTTTAAGCTTAGGAATCTGGATTTTCATACCACCCTCCCCCCCCCCAAGATTTAGAAAGTTTTCAGACAATATTTCTTTAAATAATATTTTTGCACCTTTTTTTTCTCTTCTCCTTCTGGAATCTCTGTAATTTTTATTAGGTTGGTGCAAAAGTAATTGCCATCAAAGGCAATATATTAGTATGATTGATTTGTCCCAGAGGACCCTTATGTTTTCTTGACTCTTTTTATTCTTCATTCTTTTTTTTTTCCTTGAATTGGCAAATTTCAAATGATCTGTCTTCAAGCTTTATAATTCTTTCTTCTCCATGATTGAGTCTGCTGCTGAAGCTCTCAATTGAAGTTTTTACTTATGTTATTGTATTCTTTCCTTTATTTCTTTATTAAATTTCTCATTTTGTTCATGCATTGCTTTTCTAATCTCATTTAGTTTCCTGTGTTTTCTTACTGTTCATGCATGGCTTTTCTAATCTCATTTAGTTGTCTGTGTTTTCTTGGACTTCACTGAGCTTCATTAAGATAATTATTTTGAATTCTCTTTCAGGCAATTTATAGATTGGCATTTCATTGGACTTGTTTGCTGGAAGTTTGTTTCTTTTAGTGATGTCATGTTTGCCTGGTTCTTCATTATCCATAGACTCTTTTGTTGGAGTCTGCATTTGAAGGAGCAAGATCCTCTTCTAGTCTTTACAGACGCGTTTTGACAGGTTAAGGCTTTCTCCTATTAGGTTCCAGGTGTGATAGGATTGCCTCTAGGACTGTGATTGTATGGAGCTGGAGCAAGATCAGATGGCTGCTACTGAGTCTGCCATGGGGTGTGTTGTTAGCAGACCTGTTGGCTGTGCTCCGGATCCTATCTATCTGGTCCTTAGGTGAACTGAACTATCTTCAGGACCTTGGTCTGTAGGCCTGGCACTGGATTGAGGGTCCACTTTAGCATCTGAAGATAGTGGGCCTGTTACCAGGTTTGTGGATGAATGTGGCTTCCACTAGGTTCCTAGAAGGGCTTCTGCTATGTCACTGGGTGAGTCCCTGGGCAGGGAGTACTGCCTTGATTGTAACTGAGAGGGGTTGGGACCAGATCACAAAGCTACTTCAGGGTCTACAGCTGAGACCACAGTCATTCAGCCTATCTCTGGGGTGTGTCTCTTGGGAGGTCACTGTGAAGGTAGGTCTGCTCTTATGCCACAGTTTACAGGGACAGAGCTGAATTATACGGACTTTTAAAGATGCACAGTGAGACCAAAGTTAAGCAGGCCAGCCTACAGGAGTAATGATGGACACAGGAACCATCTATGGGCCTTCCAGGTCACTTCATGAACAGAACTGCTCTAAAGCCATAGTTGAGATGAACTGCAGCAGAGTTTCTGGGTCTTTTCAGGATCTGCTGTATAACCTAAGTTAACTAGACTGCCTGTGGGCACATGGATGGGCTTACTTCCCTCCAAATCCCTAAGCAGGCAGAACTTCTCCCTGGCAATAGCAGAGAGGGTCTGGGGCTTCGATTCAGGACAGTTTCAGGATCTACTATGGGACCAAGGTTGGCGAGTCTACCCAAGGGATTCAGATGAGTATGTCTCCCTCTGAGTCCTTGTGTTAGCAGAACTGATCAAAGACCATAGCTGAGAGGAGCTGGAGCTGGCTTTGTGGGTCATTAAAGTATCCACAATCAAGACAAAAGTGGGCAAGCCTATCTCACTTAAGCTTAATCTGGTGTCTGAGTCTGAGTCTGCCCCCTCAAAATGACCCTCCTAGGTCTTGGGCTCCACTGGGGTTTCACAAACTTCTACTTGAATTCCAAGGCTCTCACAAAGGTACTTTTTGCCATGAATGAGTGGGAAATTATTGTTGCTATGAGGAAAAATGAATGGGGTACCTTCTAGTCTAACATCTTGTTCAAAGAACATAGGTTTTGAGAAAACAATATTTTACCTAAAATAAATAAAACATGCTTAGAAAAGCATGTTATGAACAAACATAAAACTATTAGCTTTACCTAAATGTTATAAATTTGATAATTTTAAAAAATTTTGAAGACATGGGCATGATATGAGCACTACTGAAGTAAGAAAAACACATTTGAAGTTTAAGAAAGCATAGGAAACAATTATAAAATAACATTGTCGTTTTTACTCTTACATTCTTTCCTTCATTACTCCTATCTCCATTCCATTCTATTAAGAATATATATAATTTTCTTCCACATGTTTTCTTTGGCCTTTTTTTGTTGTTGTTGTTGTAACAAAACAGTAACAAAAAAAACTAAAATCTTACTTTGAAAAGTCAAAAATTTTGCTTATCCTTCCTCCTCAAATAAAGGAAAGAATGTTTAAAGAAATATAAATAATTGAAATCATTGCTAATTATTCAAAACATCCCCTGGGAAATGACAAAAATGGGAACAATAGCCATTTTCACTTTTAACTGACTATTTCAAAGTTGATATTTGGGAATCATCTACTTACACAAATGTATTTCTTTCTTGTACCCTGACATTCCCATTTTTAGCAATAAGGGAAAAAACAAAATATTAAAATGTAGGGAACTAGATGCAGTGGCTCATGTCTATAATCTCAGCTACTTGGGAAGCTAAGGCAGGAGGACTATTTGAAGCCAGGAGTTTGAGGCTAGCCTGGGCAACATAACAAGACCCTGACTCTTATTATTATTTATTTATTTATATATTTATTTATTTTTTGAGACAAGGTCTCACTCTGTCACTCAGACTGGAATGCAGTGGCACCATCTAGGCTCACTGCAACCTCCGCCTCCCAGGCTCAAGCAATTCTCCTGCCTCAGTCTCCCAAGTAGTGGGGATAACAGATGCCTGCCACTACAGTCCAGCTAATTTTTTTTTTTTTTGTATTTGTAGTAGAGACAGAGTTTACCATGTTGGCCAGGCTGGTCTCGAACTCCTGACCTTAAATGATCTCTCCACCCTCTTTGGCCTCCCAAAGTGTTGGGGTTACAGGCTTGCTTGAGCCACTGTGCCTGGCCGACTCTGACTCATAAAAAAAAATTACATACACACACACACACACACACACACACATATGTATGCCTATGGGGTTAATGTAATATTTCAATTAGTACTTATCCCACATTAAGGGAATTTTATTTTCTATTTTCTTATTTTAATCTAAATTTTTCCAGTCTATTGCCTAATAATTATAATAAATAATTCTATTCATTTCAGTCAAGTAATTTTTATTGTAGCATTCCATAGATACATGTGTTTTTAGGAAGATTATTTTAACAGACTCATAGAAACAGTACCTTAGCTCTCCAAACATGTTTAGGAAATCAGTTCTTGAGGAACAAACCAGAAGGATAAACAGTATACCTCTAAGTTCCATAAATCACCGATCCCTTCACTTTAGAACATACAAAACAATCTAATTGCAACAGGCATTATGATAAGAAATTTACAAAAATCTAGCAAACTTGTCTCCTGAATGAAAAGACAAATATGCAATCAAGCCAACTAGCATACAAGTCAATGATTTATAAATTCAATGAGAAAGATTCACCCAGAACTGAAGTGACTTTTAAGCACATATTTTTACGGAAACAGTGACAATTATACATATTAATTGGAAAGTAAATCCAGGTAATCTACTACCCTACAGAAAATATCAACACTGACTATTAAAATTGGAGGGAACTTAAAGCAAATGAATGTTAATAAACAAGAACCAACTCTTTATTATCTTTATTTTTAAAAAAAAAGAATGAATAAGTCTGTCTTTTCCCCTGGGGAGCAACAGAAACCTAAAATCAGGTCTCAAATTACCATCCAGAGAAAGGCAAATATAAGTGCAATCACTGGCATTGCCACATATTTATGAGCACCTGTGTACTTAAGCTCAGTTAAAATTGTTGAGTAATTTACTCCAATACGAAGTCACATTACTAATACTTTGTCATCTGTTCTAAGAGATCAGGAATGTTGCCTAAACAATACAGTCACTGAAGAATGAGGCAGTGTTAGAATTGTAGGAGTGGAGGTAGAAGTTTGTAAGATATCCACAAAAATAGTAACACAATGTCTCCATTGGTGGACAGAAGACATAGGTGTTAGGTTAACCTCCAGTCCAACATCCCGAGAAGTTATACCCAGTGCCCATCAAACCAAAGAAATTAGGAAAGTCTGACTAATATTTTACTCCAACATAGATAAACCAACTTTCTTCTTTGTCTCACTAATCTCTAGCACCAGTCTGGAGAAGATAAAACCTACCAATAAGAAGAAATAAGATAAATGAAAACCAAAGAAAAACAGACTAGCCTAGAAAGTTGTCTTTTGTAATTCTTTGGCACTGCTAAATATATCCATCAGATTTGTGTTCCTTAACAAAAGTTCTGCTCCTCTTAGGACTTAAGAAAGGAACACTCTATTCCTAGCATATAAATATTAGCTTTGCATTGAAGTGAACTTAAATATATTTATTAACTCCTGTATAAACATAGGAATTAATATCCTTCTTGTAGCTTCCTACTTCTGGTGTTATATGTGGTAATTACAGAAAGTAGATGCTTGATTTTCTGAAAGAATACATCCCAAGACATTCTGAATATCACAAGAGTTTATTTCCTTTAGAAACTTATTTTTTCCTGAAAATAGCTATAATTTGTATACTATTATTAGTCATAATAACTAAATTACAGGAATTGTACTAACTTTAGTTCTTTGTTTTGCCTCATATAGTATTTTTATTTTATTTCCCTATGTACTGTCAATCAAAGTTAAACTGTCATTTTATTCTGGAAAAGTGACAGATTTTATAAAGTAACAACTTCAGTATTAGATGATTTTTAGCTTCTTATAGCAGACACTATTTGGAAATTAGCATGCAAGAAATGTAACAATGACACATTATGACATTAAGTAAATGTATTATATTTGCCAGGTATTAAAAATGATTTTAGAGACAACATACACTGCACTTATAGGTTGACATGATAATGAAATTTTGTGTTAAAATCATAAGAAAAATAAGTGAAGGAATTATGAAAATCGAGACTAATATTATGAAGCCTTTTTTTTAAAATTATTTTTCTCATTGCCCGTTTTTAACCCCTAGTATTTGAAATGGAGAATAAATATTCTCTTTGTGATAGATAATATTTCAATAACCAAAAGGTGGCCTTAACCAATAATTGACCCAACTTTAAATTATTACCCCTAAAGATCTATAAATCAACTATTCTAAAATTAAATGCAATTTTGCTATGACTTAAATTATCAATCCTGTATAACAATCCAATTTACGCAGTCACTTAAGCATGAAGTTGGCAATTCATCTAACTTGGTGGATATAATAGAACAGATCAGGATGGTAAATATACTGTAGTTGGTTTGCTGAATTTTTTTTTTTTTTGGTATAAACATGGTAGAAATACGATTGGATATACTTTAACATTTTTCCAGGCTAAAAGTTTCCATAGCTATGGTCCATAGTGTTGAAATTTGATGTTTTAACTGTTCTTTTATCTTTGCACTTGTGTGGACTTCAAAAGTTCTACTGATAGCTCTTGGCCCTGACAATGCATGTATCTTTAACCAACTTCCTTGTCATTGTTTGCAAACACACATTTTTAACAGAATCTTCACTATGTATAAGAAGTTATCTGACTTTAACTCCACAGTTAGCTAGATACATGGATATGGTTTCATGAAAGCATGTTACGTGGCATACATAACTCTGAACTCATCTAACTCCTTATTGGCAATCCTATTGAGAGACAGTTTTTATAAAATACTATCTGATGTCCAGCTTTTCCTGCTGTACTCTAAAATTCATTCCTGAATTGAGCTAGATAGCAAAGAGGACTCTAGATCCCACCATATGTTCTCCTTTAGAGCTGCTTTTTAATGTTTAATTGTCTAATCTAGTAAATCCAGGTCTTCTTGCTTCCAATTTAAGTCCTATCACAACCAAAAATCTCATTTTAAAAATGCAATTCCTATTCTGCAAGCACTGGCAAACTCTTTCATGAAGATTTTCTTGGAGTGGTCTGTGAGATGAGGGCAGGGATGAAGATGAAGTTGGAATCAGGCCAAAGAGCATACCATAAGAATTCCTCAAGATACCCTTTTCTTTATCCCCTAACTCTTCACTCACAAAGAAGAGTTAGGGGATAAAGAAAAGGGTATTTATCTTTAAATACCCTGTTCATGTTTGTTTCATCCACAAAACTCTTAAAATTGACCTCAGCTACCAGTTGCACTCTGTCCTTATTTCTCCTCCTTATTAGATCTTATTTTTTTTTTTCAGACTTTCCATTTGTAGAGAAATCTATTCCATTTCCCTTTCTTCCTCTAGTATATTCTGAAAATCCAAACAGTATGACAAAGACCTGGTAGACAAGCAGTGAAGACATTTAAAAAGAGGAAATGGGGAAGGGAGCTAAGCATAATTTGTAATGAACAGAACAACAAAGTTCCAACACACATGTTCATTGTTATTTTCTGAAGGCATAATGTCAAAGTAAAAATTTTTCTGTTACACTGAATTTTATTTTGACATTATGCCATCAAAATATAATAATGCACATGTGTTAGAAACTCCTGGCTTTACTCGTTATAAAAATCATGTTGAACATAAATGTTTGTAACTGTTTCTCTCAGAGAATCACCCAAAGATAAAACTTCCCTCTGGTCTCAGTACCAGCAATGTGCTTCTTCTAATTATTCAACTTGTTTTTATATTATGGACAGTGCAAATTGCATAATTATTTGTATCAGGGACTATAAAAATTAGAACCTAATATGGATTACTCTTTTGGCTATGTACTCAAAGAAATAAATCTCATCTTTTCTGCTTTGATTTTCTGTGTCCCATTTGTAGTTAAATACACATAATGTAAAATTTCCCATCTTAACCAGTTACTGTTAAGTAATAAGTACAATCACATTGTTGTGCAAATTCCAGAACTCTTTTCCTCTTGTAAAACTGAAACTCAATACCCAATAGAGTTATTAAACAATAACTTCCCATGTCCCACTGCCCTCTAGTCTCTGGGAAGTATTTTCTGTCTCTATAAATTTGGATACTCTAGGTACTTTATATAAGTAAAATCGTAGACTTACATGTGACTTTTTGTAAATGGCTTATTGTGTTTAGCATAATGTCTTGAAGTTTCAACAATGTTGTTGCATGTAACAAGATTTCTTTTCAAGACTGATGATATTCTATTGTGTGTGTATACATGATATAGATATACATATACATACCTCATTTTGTTTATCCATTCATCCATTGATGTACAATGGGTTGCTTTCACCTTTTGGCTGTTGTGAATGACGTTGCAATGAATGTGAATGTACAAATATCTATTTGAGATTCTGCTTTCAATTCTTTTGGATAGATATCCAGAAGTGGAATTACTCAGAAGTGGAATTATTTTCTTTTTTTTTGTTGTTGTTACTATATAGAAATATCTGAGGCTGGGTGATTTAAAAAAAAAAAAAAAGAAATTTGATTGACTCTTGGTTCTCCAGGTTGTCCAGGAAGCATGGCACCAGCATGTGCTCAGCTTCTGGCGAGGGCCTCAGGAAACTTTGGATCATAGCAGAAGGCAAAGCAGGAGTTAGTATTTCAGATGATGAAAGCTGGAGCAAGAGAGAGGGGGAGGGCAGGTGCCATACACTTCTAAACAACTGGATGTCACGTGAACTCATCACCAAGAGGATGGGACACACCATTCATTCATGAGGAATCCTCCCCCATGATCCACACACCTTTTGCAAGACCCACCTCCAACACTGAGGACTACATTTCAACATGAGATTTGGAGTAGACAAGAATTCAAACCATATCATAGGGTAATTCTATCTATATTTTCCAGAATAACTGCACCATACATTCCCACCAACAGGGCACAAAGGTTCCAATTTCTCCACATCCTCACCGAGACTTCTTATTTTCTGTTTTCTTGATAGTAGCCATCTTAATGGATATGAGATATCTCATTGTGGTTTTGGTTTGCGTTTCCCTAATTATTAGTGATGTTCAACATCTTTTCATGGGTTTTTTGGCCATTTGTGTATCTTCTTCGGAGAAATGTTTATACAATCCTTTGCCCATTTGCAACAATTAACATGATTTGTCAATATTTTCTCTCATTTTGTAGGTTGGATTTTCATTCTGTTGATTGTATCCTTTGATGCAGTTTTTAAAAACTTTGATGTGGTCTAATTTATCTCTTTACCTGTGCTGCGCATGCTTTGGGTATCATACGTAAGAAATTATTGCCAAATCCAATGTGACACGCTTTTTCACTGTGTTTTTCTTCTACGAGTTTCTTAAATTTATTGTTTATTAAACTTTACTTTGAATTGTTTGTATCTGTACATTGTTTATATTTATGTTAAGTTGTATAAATTCCCTGAAACTTATTTTTAGGCAAAATGCAAAGAGGTATACAGATAGGTTTTCTAAATTTTCAAACTGTTTTTTGGCACTGTTCCTGAAATCTTTAAACCAATAGACAATCTTGCTACATTATAAATCTATCTTGGCTGAGCGAGGTGGCTCATGCCTATAATCCCTGCACTTTGGGAGGCTGAGGAGGGCAGATCACCTGAGGTCAGGAATTTGAGAACAGCTTGGCCAACACGGTGAAACCCTGTCTCTACTAAAAATACAAACATTAGCTGGGTGTTGTGGTGCACACCTGTAATGCCATTTACTTGGGAGACTGAGGCAGGAGAATCGCTTGAACCTGGGAGGCAGAGGTCACAGTGAGCTGAGAGCACACTACTACACGCCAGCATGGGAAACAGAGCGAGACTTCATCTCAAAAAAGAAAAAATGTTCTTCAACTTATTTATGTTACGTATTTAAATCTTAACAAACATATTTTATTCTAGTTTAAGATAAACCTAATGATTCATGTCTCAGAAAGTCCAGCTTTGAAAAATATCTTAGCAAAGTAGCTAAGTTAAATAATTTGATATTCTAAGAAACTGTGGGAATCACTGCTGCAGTGCAAAATGTTTTCAAAACCACAGAGACCGGCATTTCTTTCCACAACATACAACATGTATGGACAAAAATATCTTTTCTCTTTTTTATCCCTTTCCGTCTCTCTTTTCTATTCTTTCATTTGCTTTCTTTCTTTTCCTCTTTCCTTGCTTTTTCTCTTGCCTTCTCTCAGCTTTTTACTTTCAAACTTTTGCTCCGCTGCCAATTTTATTCTTTTCTTGTATTCATCTTTCTCTTCATTTCTCTCCTTTCCCTTTTTCATTTATTCTTCTAATTTTTAAATTTCCTTAATCATACTCTACAACAGACATTAATAATATCTCTCCTCGAACACAGAAATATGCATTGCTTTTATAGCTTCCAGTCTAAACATTCTCACCACAATCCATTTTGCACACTATAGCCAAGTTAAACTTTATTCTTATCAAATTTATTTAGGAGAAATTTAAAGTATTTTAAGTAGAATGGATAGGACAATAGACTGTTTCCCTTTAAATTGTTCAAGCCAATGAGTTTTGATTAAAACTCTGCTACAACCAAGACACAGAACATTTCTATCAATTCCCCGAAAATTCTCTGGAACCATATGGAATCTATCCATCCCTCTTTTAACCTCTGCCCTTAGCAACCACTAAGCTGTTTCATGTCACTCTAGATTGTTTTAATTTTATAAATAGAATAATGCTGTATATAGTGTTATAACTGGCTTCTTTCACTCGGCATAATTATATTGAGATTATTCTATGTTTTTACATAGCTAAGTATTTTTTTCTTTTTATTGCTGAGTAGTATTTTACTGTATGAATATACCACATTTTGTTTATCAATTTACCTGATAATGAAGATCTTAGTTATTTATAGTTTGGGCCTATTATAAATAAACTGCTATCTTAAACATTCATGTATGAATCTTGGTGTTGGTAGACATATGATTCCATTTTTCTTAGGTAAGTATATACAATAATAATTAGGTTCTACAGTAGGTGCATTTAACTCTATGTGAATCTGCCAAATTATCCTTCAGCAATGTACAGAGCTTTCAGATGCTCTGCATTCTGGCCAGTACTTGATATTGCCATGCTTTTTATTGTAGCTGTTCTCATGGTTATGTAGTGCTATGTCATTGTGGCTATCGTCTGCATTTCACTGATGATTAATGACTTGAGGTGCTTTTTATATGCTCACTAAAAAATGCAGTTTTTATTATACTTTAAGTTCGGGATACATGTGCAAAACATGCAGATTTGTTACATAGGTATAGGTATACATGGAGCTTTGCTGCACCCATCGACCTATCACCTCTGTTAGGTATTTGTCCTAATACTCTCCCTCCCTTTGGCTCCCTAACCCACGATAGGCCCCGGTGTGTGAGGTTTCCTGTGTCCATGTGTTCTCAATGTTCAACTCCCACTTATGAGTGAGAACATGGGGTGTTTGGTTTACTGTTCCTGTGTTAGTTTGCTGAGAATGATGGTTTCCAGCCCCATCCATGTCCCTGCAAAAGACATGAACTCATCTGTTTTTATGGCTGCCTAGTATTCCATGGTGTATATGTGCCCCATTTTCTTTATCCACTCTATTATTGATGAGCATTTGGGTTGGCTCCAAATCTTCGCTATTGTGAATAGTGCTGTGATAAACATAGATGTGCATGTGTCTTTATAGTAGAATGATTTATAATCCTTTGAGTATATACCCAGTAATAGGATTGTTGGGTCAGATGGCATTTTTGGTTCTAGATCCTTGAGGAATCATCACACTGTCTTCCACAATGGTTGAACTAATTTACACTCCCACCAACAGTGTAAAAGCGTTTCTATTTCTCCACATCCTCTCCAGCATCTGTTGTTTCCTGACATTTTAATGATTGCCATTCTAACTGGTATGAGATGATATCTCATTGTGTTTTTGAGTTGCATTTCTTTAATGACCAGTGATGATGACCTTCTTTTCATATGTTTGTTGGCTGCATAAATGTGTTCTTTTCAGAAGTGTCTGTTCATATCCTTTGCTCACTTTTTGATGAAGTTTCTTGTAAATTTTTTTAAATTCTTTGTAGATTCTGGATATTAGACCTTTGTCAGATAGGCAGATTGCAAAAATTTTCTCCCATTCTGTGGGTTGCCTGTTCAGTCTGATGATCATTTCCTTTGCTGTGCAGAAGCTCTTTAATTTAATTAGATCCCGTTTGCCAATTTTGGCTTTTGTTGGCATTGCTTTAGGCATTTCAGTCATGAAGTCTTTGCCCATGCCTATGTCATGAATGGTATTGCCTAGGTTTTCTTGTAGGGTTTTTATGGTTTTAGGTCTTACATTTAAGTCTTTAATCCATCTTGAGTTAACTTTTGCATAAGGTGTAAGCAAGGAGTCCAGTTTCAGTTTTCTGCACATGGCTAGCCAGTTTTCTCAACACCATTTATTAAATAGGGTATCCTTTCCCCATTGCTTGTTTTTGTCAGGTTTGTCAAAGATCAGATATTTGTAAATGTGTGGCATTGTTTCTGAGGCCTCTGTTCTGTTCCATTGGTCTGTATATCTGTGTTGGTACCAGTACCATACTATTTTGGTTACTGTAGGCTTGTAGTATAGTTTGAAGTCAGGTAGCATGATGCCTCCAGCTTTGTTCTTTTTGCTTGAGATCATCTTGGCTATTCAAGCTTTTATTGGTTCCGTATGAAATTTAAAGTAGTTTTTCTAATTCTGTGAAAAAAAGTCAATGGTAGCTTGATGGGGATAGCATTGAATCTATAAATTACTTTGGGCAATATGGCCGTTTTCACAATATTGATTCTTTCTATCCATGAGCATGGCATGTTTTTCCATCTGTTTGTGTGCTCTCTTATTTCCTTGAGCAGCGCTTTGTAGTTCTCCTTGAAGAGATCCTTCACATCCCTTGTGAGTTGTATTTCAAGGTATTTTATTCTCTTTGTAGCAATTATGAATGCGAGTTCACTCATGATTTGGCTCTCTGTTTGTCTATTATTGGTGTATACGAAAGCTTGTGATTTTTGCACATTGATTTTGTATCCTGAGACTTCGCTGAAGTTGCTTATCACCCTAAGGAGATTTTGGGCTGGGGTTTTCTAAATATACAATCATGTCATCTGCAAACAGAGACAATTTGACTTCCTCTCTTCCTATTTGAATATCCTTTATTTCTTTCCCTTGCCTGATAGCCCTGGCCAGAACTTCCTATACTATGTTGAGGGGCGAGAGAGGCATCCTTGTCTTGTGCCTGTTTTTAAAGGGAATGCTTCTAGCTTTTGTCCATTCAGTTTGATATTGGCTGTGGGTTTGTCATAAATAGCTCTTATTATTTTGAGATACATTCCATCAATACCTAGTTTATTGAGAATTTTTAGCATGAAGGGCTGTCAAATTTCTTTGAAGGCCTTTTTTTGCATTTATTGAGATAATAATGTGGTTTTTGTCATTGATTCTGTTTATGTGATGGATTACATGTATTTTTTTTTAAATGGTTACTCAAATCTTTGAGCATTTTTTTAGGTTATCTGTTTATTATTGAGTTATAAGAGTATAAGAGGAATCTAAGAGTTATTTCTATATTTTGGGTAGAAGGTTCTTATTCAAAGTGTACTTTGCATTTTCTTCTTTATAGTATCTTTCAAAGAACAATTTTTTAAATTATTATATTGTCTAATTTATCAACAGTTTATTTTATGATTTGTGCTATTTGTGTCTCACGTAGGAAATCTTTTCCTACTCCAAGATCACAAAGATTTTTCCTATGTTTTCTTCTAGCAGTGTTTTAGTTTTAGCTTTTGTGTTTAGTTCTATGAATCGTTTCAAGTAAAATTTTAATATCCAGTAAGGTAAGGGTTGAGATGCATTTTCTTCCGTGGGGCTATGTGTTTATTCCAGCACCATTTTTTTTTTAAAAAAAAAAAAGATGTTCCTTTCCTCAATGAATTGTCTTGGAACTTTGTAGTAAATAAATTGACCGTAATTGTGTGGATCTATTTCTGGACACTGTATTTTGTCCCACTGCTTAGTATGTATTTTATGAGTTTAGTGCTATTATAAATTAAATTTTTAGTTTCCTTTTCATATAGACTACTCTTTTTAAAGAACACTTGTCATAATCCTCATCTCCAAGTCAGAACTCTTCACTGATTATATATCAAATAACATTGAACAGTACTTAACCGGACATCAAAGGCCCAGTATTTTCTAAAATCTTCCTCTACAGATTTGTTACCACATCCTTTGTATCTGATAAAATTACATACTCACTGCTCCAAATGTATAATCTAAATTAATATAAGGTGGAAAGAGGGTCAAGTATGGAGTGCAGGAATAGGGTATATATGATAATTAATAAGCAGTAAAGGGCTATGCTATAGAAAAAAGGTCTAAGCATTAAGCAGATTCTATGTGGCTTTGCAGATCAAACTATGAGTAGTGTAAGAAACCCGCAAAGAAACTGACTTCAATAAGGATTGAAGGATGATACAATTAGAGTACTCTAAAATGTAAGGAATATTTGCAGATGACAGTGAATTTCCTGTCATTGGCCTCAAGCAGAGGCCAGATGGCCACCTATTGAAAATATTATAAGTGAGATAATAGTATAATTATAAATGGGATAATATTGTCAGATGAGGGTTAGACCAGGTCATCTTTATAAACTTCTGTCTAGTCCTGAGATTGCATAAGTACATTCTCAAAATTTATCTTTTTTAG
This sequence comes from Plecturocebus donacophilus, assembly GCA_004027715.1. Classification (NCBI taxonomy): domain Eukaryota; kingdom Metazoa; phylum Chordata; class Mammalia; order Primates; family Pitheciidae; genus Plecturocebus; species Plecturocebus donacophilus. Next base: position 6,026 of record PVKP010011675.1, on the reverse strand, counting down.
TCATTAAATATATTGTTAACAACCAAAAAGAGTCTTTCGGATCATTGTTGGCCTATTTCTGTTCCCTAGAACAGGGGAACAGGGTTTGCTTTTTTTTTTTTTTTTTTTTTGCTTGTTTTGTTTTTTTGAGATGGAGTCTTGCTCTGTCGCCAGGCTGGAGTGCAGTGCCATGATTTTGGCTGACCAACCCACCTCCTGGGTTCAAGTGATTCTCCTGCGTCAGCCTCCAGAGTAACTGGGACTACAGGCACACACCACCATGCCCAGCTAATTTTTTGTATTTTAATACAAACAGGGTTTCATCATGTTGGCCAGGATGGTATCGATCTGCTGACCTCATAATCTTCTCGCCTTGGCCTCCCAAAGTGCTGGGATTACAGGTGTGAGCCACCATGCCCAGCCCCCTAGAACTAGTTTTAATATTTGATTTAATTCTTAATTCTTCAACCTGTTCCTCATAAACTATCATAGATATTAATGAGTCTTTTTTTTAAAAAAAAAAAAAAAGGAAGCTTCTGCAGTAGCATTTCCCATCTGAAGTTCCAAAATCATTTTTCATGGAATGTAATTAATATATCACTAAATAAGAGAAGCCATTTGTAAATGATTATGCATGATTATTCTTTGTCATACTCATAAATTATATATTGGGTTCTCCTAGTGGAGTGGATCTAAACTGGTCAGGGCACCAGGAAGCAACCATTTAGATTCTTTTGAAACCATGCTTAATTTTCAAAATGCCAAGGCCAATTGGCAGTAGTTAACATTGCACCCAATTGGCAGTAGTTAACATTGCCCCCAGAGCACAATTATGGCCTAGATGCCACCAAGACGAGTTGCCTTGTGTTGTCTATAAATGGATTCTCAGAAAACCTAATTTGAAATTACTGTCTTTAATTATACTGCTGATATAAATAACTTTGATAAAATTAGTGCAGCTGGCCTGTTTGTTTTTCCCATTTGAATGCACTGTACAATGTAATCATCTGAAATAAACATCCATTACAAAGAATGCTTCGTTTCATAGAACATATTATTCTGCTCATCCAGCCAATTGTTACTTTTTCCTTCCCAGCCCCATTTCAATCTTACACCTATTAAAGGGATGAACGAATTACCAAGCTCTCATAATGTACAGACTAGCAAATTAAAACAACGCATTGCTGCTGAGTAGGGCCATCCATTCCAAAGACATTGATTCATGTCATCCTCAATTACAGCGTTTTCTTTTTAAATAGACCCTTCCAGCTTTAAAACTGTTAAAGGACATGCTCTTCTCCACATAACAAAATTATGCTATTTCCTAAATAGAAATTCATGTTTTGCAAAGAAAGCAGAAGACACAACTTTCATTTGATATGTCTTTTTTGACTCTGGCGTCCAAAGAAAGTTTCAAGACTTATATAAAACTTTAGCCTGAGTTCATTCATTTTGTTACAGTGTCGAATTGGCACTTCCACAGAGGAGAGTGGAGTCCTTTCTTTTTGTTCACTGTGATGTGGTTGTCGCCTCTATCTCTACTGCCATCAGAATAGGATTTACCAAGGTCAGTTCAACTTGATTCAACTATTACCAAGTTAGTTCGACTCACTTCTACTGTTACCATGCTTCACTCAATCACACAACTCCTTATTAGCTACCCGCTATACACAAGACACTAGGCAGATTTCCCAAATTAGTACAACTGTGGCCTTTTTATCTCAGTATGGTATTGAAGCACAAAAGAAGATTAACTATAAAACATTGTGGCAGTTTGGAAATTGTTAGACAGTAATACAGATGATAAAATAAATGCTAGTGCAGGATTAATACCATAAGAGAAGTTAAAAAGGGCTCATGGAGTTATATAAAAATGGGTGTATATAAAGCTAGGGACAATAACTGGACCTTGAGGGAAATTCCAAGACTATGCACTTACTGTTTTCTCAGAGTAAAGGCATAAAAATAAAAGTATGGGCTTGTTTGGGAAAAGAAAATGAGCTAGGTTTTGTTGGAACACTGGAATTTAAAAGAATGGCTGAAGTTAATACCAGAAAAGTAGAAGAGATCCCCAGTATAGAGGCTCTAATATCCCAAGCTAGTCTTTTTGTATTTAATTTGTTAGATAACTGAGAAACCATTGAAGCCTTTTGACAAAGGAAAGGAAATGACTGGGGTTGTAACTTCAGAGAATAAATCTCAAATCTCTGAGACATTAAGTACAGATAAAAAAGGAGAAAAGTTGAAGACAATGAGAATTGTGAGAATAATAGTTTCCTGTTTCTCAACAAGTAACTGCATTGAGTTGAAAGAAGGGCCAGGCTCTGGAACTTGATCTGTTTGCAGTGAGACTGAGGCTGGACACTAGACCTGCAACCAGGGCACTCAGGTGATGGGAAATGCATAAAGCCACAAGAGCACAGCAGGGAGTCCAGGCCACTGGGTGTGATGGCATCAGTCAACCACTTTGTCTTCCAAATGTGCAGCATAAGCCCTGCCCTGGGGACCTGAGAATCTAATCTCACCCTAATCCTCTAGTGTCTGAGTTTATTTGCTCACAGAAGCAGAACCTGGGACGAGAACTTTTACAAGCAGTTTATTTGGGAGTGTTTTCTAGGCAGCAGCAGCGAGACAGAAAAAGCAGTGAGACAGTAAAGGAGGAGAAGCCAACAAAAGGGTATAATGCAGTGGTCACTGATGTGGCAACACGGCTTGACTCAGCAGAATCTTCTAAGAAATATAAAAGAAAGTCTCCAGGAAATGACCACTTGAAGGAATGGGTGTTGGTGCATTTATCCTCCAACTCCTGACCCTTCTTGGTTGAGGATTGCCTGGGAATAACACCTCTCCACTTAGGGGTACACTTATACACAGGATTTCACAGAGTGTTCTCAGTTGATAGTTGGCTCAGCCGAACTTGCCATTCTCTTTCATAGACGTTTCCAAGGCAGTTAACCAAAGCCTGGAACAGGTAACAACTGCATAGCCTTATAATTATCATGGGCCTTCCTATACAAATTCGTGGGCTTCTGCATGCTTCCCCACCCACTTGCACCTCATCCAATCCAGTAATTGCGATGTTACAGTTCACTAGGCATTATCACCACCCCATTCACCAACAGCATGGTATATCTGACCATGAGTAATCCAGCTCCTAAATTCTATCTCGTGGGTCTGCTTTCTGGCACTATTTCTGGTACCAACTGCCTCTCCAGTTTGGGTTCTCCTCAAAGCACTACTTGTGACAAGAATGTTGGTGCACGTAGGGGATTTAGGAAGTCACCTGGGGATTATAAATGAAGGGGTAGGGAAAATGAGACAAGGATGGGAAAAAAGTTAATTTAAGGATGTATTTTTAAGATGCTAATAAAATTAATAATGAGTTTAGTAATTAGTTACTTCCATTGTAACTAATGAAGTTAGTTGACTCCAAAGGGACTCTTAAGAAATATCCAAAGTATCTCTCAGAATTTTCCACCTGAAAGTCAATGAAATGGATCTCTTATCCATAAGCTCTCAGAACCTGTTATTATTGAAGGTTGTCCCTAGAGCCCTCCCATTTAGGCTTGTGCAAGACAAGTAGATTCTCATGGAATCAGGAATGAAAAATAGAAGGTAAGTAGCACTCATACAATGTAGGACATTGTCACCATAACATTAGTTGGCACTTATAAAGAACTTCACCAGTGCTACAGCCGATGTAAGAAGTGGACTAAGAAGATGTGACCCAGGGTACCAGAGACAACTGCCTGAATCTGTTTCTCTAGCTGCCAGAATGTCTACATTTTGCTAGGAAGCCTGAGTAGTATAATGAGTTCTCACCTCCTTTGCATGATAGTCCCTAGTCATTACCCAGGAGGATGATCCTTGCTCTCAGAACTTACCATCTCCTGATCCCAGTGCTTCGGTCTGTACTGCTGACAAAAATTCTCATGGCTCTTATCTATATTAATAGGGATGGATGGCAATTTCTATTGAAAAATGGGAGGTGACATGGGCTCGTACTTCAAACCAGATTTCCTGCCTTGCCCTCCCTGATGGCAGTCATTATTCCAACTCTGTTTCTAACTGTATGTTTCAACAGGAAATGTCTCCTGGTGAGCTTGGACTCTGCACATCAGTGTAGCTCCAGTTGCTGGCTTTCTAGGGTCTCTCAAGACAGGCTAGATTCTGCATTATTAGTTGCGTCTTCTCTATTTGACCTGCTAAAAGGGTCTAGCCTTGCTCTAAGCCACTCCCCTAAGGGTGTGAATTGCCAAAGGAAGACTTGGCTTTCCCTATTTGAGAAGATGTTCAGTTCCTTCCAAATTCCGGTGTGCCAAAAGGAGCATTAGATGACTTGCCATGCCACTGTTTTCTACATTTAGCTGTCTGGCCTGACATTTAAAATTATAGACTCAGCATCAAGATAACTTTCTCCAACATCTAAATGTTTTAATCAGCCCACAGTGCAGATGTTTGCAACGTAGAGTTACTTAGGAATCTTACATGACCCTCAGTGGGTAGTGTGGTAAATTCTGCACAATATAAGGAAGAAAAGCATGTGATTTTCTAAAAGTGATCTGTCTTTTCTTATTGAGATCCTATTACTGTGGATGTGGGAAATGTTTGATTTTTATTTTTTCAAAAGGTCTGCTTCTACCAGTTTAGAAGCTAATCACATTCAGCTTTTCAGAATTTCTTCCCATTCCCCTTCCATTTTCTGATATACTGGAGCAGGGACTTCTGTTTAGAGTTCTGCCCTCCCAAGTTTGTTCCAGAACTGTTGCTAGGATACTCCTGGCTTGCAGACCTGGTGGCCAACTGTCTTGTGATAGTCAAGCCAGGCCCTGGCCTTCCAACCCATTTCACCTGTCACTGACAGTGCCGTGTCTTGGCTGGGTAGTGTTTTCTGTGGCTTTCTGTTACAAAGTCACATTAACTTTAACTCTGGTGACCTCTGGTTTCTTCCTCAGGTAACTAATCTCAGCTGCCTTTTATAAAACCCAGGAAGGCACAAGAAGATGTCTGGATTTCCTAACACCACATCAAGCTATGGGAGGAGGGGAACTTTCTCAGGTCCATCTGCCTCAGTCACTGCTACCCTTAAACACAGGTGCCACATTAAGCACTACCCACGATGGCTGAGAAGCTGGCCTGAAAGCCACAGTCATCCCAGGAAGGGAAAAACAAGAGCCATGCTCTTCATTTTCCACCAGGAATATCCTGGTGAATCTTCCTCATACCCTTCTCTACCCCCACACCCTCTTCTCAAACCACATTCAACCCAGGGTGGATAAATGGAGAATAAAGGCAGTGGAATTTCACGCTTTGTTCTTCTCTTCCTATCCTGCTCTTCAGCAGCAAGTGGTAGTAAACAGAGAGCAAGTCTTCCTGTAAGCTGCAAATTTTCCTTCAGTCATACCTCCTTCTCCTTTCTCTATAGAGTGCAGTAAAATTATGGCCAGATCTCTAATAGATATATAAAGCAAAAATTGGGAATTTAGAAAACACAGTTTTCCTTTTTAAAAAATCAAGCTTTCACAAATACTCTCTCACTGAAATCTCAGGACAAAAATCTAATACAAAATTCTAAGTAGGATAGGGTGTCCTTTAACCTAAACCAGTGGTTCCTAACTCTGGATGGATGTTATAGTCACTGGAGCAGATTTTTTTTTTATTATTATTATTATTATTATTTTTTTTTTTTTTTATTGCACTTTAGGTTTTGGGGTACATGTGAAGAACATACAATATTGTTGCATAGGTACACACGTGGCAGTGTAATTTGTTGCCTTCCTCCCCTTCACCTATATCTGGCATTTCTCCCCATGCTATCTCCCCGCAACTCCCCACCCCCCACTGTCCCTCCCCTCCACTGTCCCTCCCCTATTTCCCCCCAACATACCCCAGCGTATACTGCTCCCCTCCCTGTGTTCATGTGTTCTCATTGTTCAACACCTGCCTATGAGTGAGAACATGCAGTGTTTGATTTTGTGTTCTTGTGTCAGTTTGCTGAGAATGATGGTTTCCAGGTTCATCCATGTCCCTACAAAGGACACAAAAAC
>PVKP010011674.1:0-60654 GCA_004027715.1 Plecturocebus donacophilus | reverse complement strand
TTTCCCCTTCCAAATGTCTCAGAGCCATTCCAGCTAGCTCCTGCTAGTTCCTTCCTCCCCCAGCTAGAACAGAAATCCTTCCTCTCCCTGCCTGGCAAACACCTTCTTACCCTCAGACCCCAGGCAATGGCCCACCTCCTCCCAGGCTGGACAGGGTCTCCTCCTCTCTGTTCCTCAAGCCCCTGAGCTTCCTGAGACCAAGCTTGTGGCTTCTTGTCCTTATTCTCCCTCCTTGGTGTCTCTATGTTAGAGGGCTGTCAGCAACTGCTGGGGCCTGGTGGCAATCACCGCACTCTGCCACTCGCTAGCTGCGTGACCCTGGACAAGTAAGTTCTCTGGGTCTGCAGTTTCTCCTCTCTACAACGAGAATACCGCAGAGTTCTTATCTTATGAGTTGTTACGAGATTGACATCTCACACACGACACACTTTCTACAGTCCCTGCTGCACGCTAAAGCACTCAACATGCAACGGATACGTCACCAGTAACCACCCCATGGGTTTACTATGATGCTGCATAATTAAGCCTTGACTGCCACAGTGTTGTAACCTGTCTGCACTTCCAACGGGTTTACCGTGCAAGCAGCATTCCCAAGTCCCGCTTTCACCTGCGCGCTAACGGCTCAGCTTCAAAAGTACGGGACAGGAGGGAGGGGAGCTCTGCACACGGCGGAGGGCAAGGGGCAGGGTGCTGGGCGCGCGGCGTGGGCACCCGGCACCGGGTACACCACATCTTCCCGCTGCACCCAGCCCGGGGCGCACGTAGGCCGGCTTCTGGGAACTGACCCGCCGCAGCCCGTGTGCAGAGCCCGGTGCGCCCGGCCCCATGAGTGCAGTGTGGTGTTTTCCCCGGGAGCAGCGAGTGACTCAGCGCGGGGCTTGTGCAGGCGGCGCCGGGCCAGGGCGGGGCTTTTGCACTCGCCCGGCTCTTTCCAGTTATAAACACAGCTCGCGGCGCTCAGCTCCACCACGCCTCCTCCAAGTCCCAGCGAGTTCGTGTGCAGCCGTGTCCTGACTGCAGCCGCCTCTTCAGCTCGCCATGGACCCCAACTGCTCCTGCGCCGCCGGTAAGGGGCTGGGGATGCCCTGTAGCGCTAGAGAGGCAGTTTCTGACTCCTTTTTCTTTCTCTCATCACACAATTTCAGGGCAGGAATGGCTCCTTCCCAAAGCGTTTTGGGGTGTCTTTCTCTCCATTCTAGGTTATTCGGAACTCACTTTTTACCGTTAGGGAGATCTGAGTTAATGGCTTGCTCAAGTTCCCAGGATTGGTTGTGGACAGAGGAACTTGGCCCCAGGCTCCTAGCACGCCGTCCCGCGTTCAGGTATCCAGGGACCGTTCTCACCTCTGTCTTTTCTCCTTACAGGTGACTCCTGCACCTGCGCCGGCTCCTGCAAGTGCAAAGAGTGCAAATGCACCTCCTGCAAGAAAAGTAAGTAGGATCCTCTCTTTCCTCTACCCCCTCGCTGTCCTCCAGCCTGTCCCCAGCCCTCTACATCATCCTCAGGGGAAGTAAAGCGGTCTGGGGTTGCCCCATTGCATGGAAGTTGTTGCCTCCTCAGTGATTCTTATCAGGGAGAGCAGGAATCCTTCCCTGTGTCCCTAGTACTCATCTCTGCTGCCTCCTCTCTGTCCCCAGGCTGCTGCTCCTGCTGCCCTGTGGGCTGTGCCAAGTGTGCCCAGGGCTGCATCTGCAAAGGGGCATCGGACAAGTGCAGCTGCTGCGCCTGATGACGAGACAGCCCTGCTCCCAGATGTAAATAACGTGACCTCTACAAACCTGGATTTTTTTTTTTAAATGTACAACCCTGACCCGTTTGCTACATTCCTTTTGCTATGAAATAATGTGAGTGATAATAAAAGAGCTTTGACTTGATTCTGCCTCTGGTTTCCTTTATATGCCTTAAAAATAAGGGACTGGGGTGAGGAGGGCAGAGACTTGGCCTGTGGATGGAAATGTGAGCTGCTAAGAAACAGTGTATTCTGGCAAGCCAGGCTACCACACTGAGTTTCATCTTCTGTAAAACTGAATGGCATTGTGCCGGATCATATGGGGGCAGGAGGGACACATACATGATCAGTTTCAATGTCATATGAAATGTGGCACAGAAACTTCACCATTCCTCATTTTCACTTTCTGATTTCCCTGCCCAACTTCAGCTCTTCATGGGATTTTAGACTTGAAAGTGACGCCAGAGGGTGATATCCAGCTCCCCAGTGGCTAGAATCTGACATCGGATTTCCAAAACTCCCTGCGGCGAATGACCAGTTTGGTTTTGTTTTCCATTAGTCATAAACCTAAATTCTGGTAAAGTAATGAATTAACAAGAAAATGAAGGTTTAAAAGACACAAAACACAAAGACCATTTTTTAGATTCAACAGGAAAATTTCAATAAATATTTGAAGAACAAATTACATAGGAAAAATAAAAGAATTACCAGCACTACACATTTGTCCAAGGGTGTGCCTTGCATCCTGGAAACAGTTCTGAGACTGGCCCGAGTGTATGGCTGGCACTCCCGGAGCAGCACTGATCCAGACATCTCCACAAGGAACCATCAGGCTTGGCCTGCCCAGTGTCACTGAGGACACTTGCAGACCCCTCAGAGCTCCCCGTTGTGCCTTGGTTCTGAATCTTTGTGAGTTCCTCCCAAGGTCAGGCTGAATTTACTCCTCTCAAATTTCAGCCGTTGGCTACTTAAACCAGCAAAGTGACTGGGGATGTGAAGGGAAATGTCCAGCATATTCCCAGCAAGATGCAGTGTGTGTGATCGTGGGTGGCAGATGAAGTTCTTCCTGTTTGTCCACACCTGGGGTGATGGCATTCAGCAGTCTGGAGGGGGTGGTGGCATTCATTAGAAAGGAGTGAAGCTCTGAGTGACTTGTAATTAAAGCCAACGTTAGTCCCCCTGGCTATGTGGAGGGAATGTTATTTGATGTTCAGTCAAACAGGATGATGAGTCGCTTGGCCCAAGAATCAGGAGCATACTTGCCTGAAGATGCTCCATATAGAGTTTTAAAGGCAGCCTGTGCCAACAGCTTGGGTTTTCATGTCAGGCAGTCCCTAGTTCACAGCCCACTTCACCACTTACTGGCTGTGTGGCCTGGGCAAGTCACTCAACCTCTCTGAGCCTCCATGTCCTCATCTGTAGAAAGAAGATAGTATCCCTATTTATGGATTGAATGAGATATTGGCCTGTCTCCCAGGTAGGGTTTAATGACCATTAGGATCACTATGTTTACATGGATGTTCTTGAAGACAGAATCTCTCTTGATAAGCTCTTGGGGAAAAACGGGTCTGGGAAGAATTACTCCGGGTCGGAGGCTGGGGAGTGGAGTAAAGCCTTCCTGACTGTGTACCAGGGAAGGGTGGATGATCTCCTACACAAAGTCCTCTGGGATTAAGATGCTGCCACAGCATTTGAACAAACATAAGAACCATTCTAATTCTTCCTATCATTTGAACACCCCATGAGCCAGTGAAAGAGTGACATGCAGGAACAAAAGTGATTATGTCACCTCCAGAGTGGTTAAGCAACCTGCTTAAGGTCACACAGCTCAGAAGTCAGAGGTCGGAACCTCCACTACAGCTGGCCTCTTGTCTTGGCTACAGCTGGCAGATCATGTTGTCAGTCGGTGCTAAGCCCTGCCTCTCAGAGTTCAGAGCTGGGTCGGCCCTTGGTCAGTTAGCCCAATTGTGTCCCTGGCTTGAGAGGTGGCATACTGAAGTTGAGAGGTCACAGAGCTACGCAGAGGGCATGACTGCCAGCTCAGTGCCCGTCCTACTGCTGCCTCTGTGTCAGATGTTCAGTGTCCTTGTTTATCACGGAATTACAGGTATGAGCCACGCTGCCCGGCCCTTGTTCAAAATATTTCTGGCAATAGAGAAGTGTGTTGACGACATACCTGGGCCAGAGGAACGCTGTATCATGAACACTTTCCCTGAAGAGGCTGGCTGGATTTAAATCAGTGCACAACTTTTCATCTCTCTGATGACCAGCCAGTTACTTGAACTCATTTCCTTGTAGTCCTCTGACTAGCAAAACCGGTTCATAAACACTATTTCCATTTAGGATTGCTGTGAGGATTCAAAGAATGAAAGTGTTTGAAAAGGGACTAGTGGCAGGGCACGGTGGCTCCCGCCTGTAATCCTAGCCCTTTGGGAGGCTAAGGTGGGTGGATCATGAGGTCAGGAGTTCAAGACCAGTCTGGCCAACATGGCCTAACCCCATCTCTACTAAAAAAAATACAAAAAAATAGCCAGGTGTTGTTGCAGGCGCCTGTTAACCCAGCTACTTAGGTGGTGGCTGAGGCAGGAGAATCGCTTGAACTGGGAGGCAGAGGCTGCAGTTAGCCAAAATCACATCATTGCACTCCAGCCTGGGCAACAGAGCCAGATATTGCCTTAAAAAAAAAAAAAAAAAAAAGGACTTGTATAGATTTAACGTTATGCAATAATCAGGTATACTGAAGAGGAGCAACTGGACGTCCTTTAAAAAAATTTTTTTAGAGACATTGACTCCATGTGTTGTCCAGGCATGACTCCAACTCCTGGACTCAACTGATCCTGCCGCCTCAGCCTCCGAAGTAGCTGGAACTACAGCTTCCCGCCACCTCCCTCATCTTGCTTTCTAATTTAAAGCAGGGTCTGCCTATCACCCGAAGTCATCTCTCCTTGGGGACATCCCACATGTCCAGAACTGCCATTCCGTAGTGGGGCCGCCCTAAGGCTGTGGGGAGCATGCAGACTTATATGCAAAGGAGGACCTGGACAGATGCGCCCTCATGTCCTCTCAGGAGAGGAGAATGGACGGGAGAGAGAGGCCGCCCCGTGTTCGGTGTTGCTGTGGACGGAGGAGCGGGTCCGAGGTCCCTAGGTGTGGACAGGGACAGGCATGGCGGGGGACGAGGAGAAAAGAAAGCCACATTGCTGGCAGTTGCTCTGCACACAACTCGCTCGCAACCGTGCCCTCCCCGCTCTGCACTCAGCAGATCTGGGGACGGGGGCAGGAGACTGCACACGGACTCCGGGACAGGCCGAGCTGAAAACCGTGGGGAGAGGAGTGGAGACGAGGGGTGGAGACGACAGCGACGCCAAGGTTGGGTTCCCGGATCGCGCGGGGAAGGGGAAGGGACGCAACCTCGGGGAAACTCGGAAAGGCTGCCGGGACCTCGGGGAAGCCGCGCACCGCCGGGCGCACAGCCCCGCCTGCGCGAGCGAGCGCCAAAGGTGCCGCGGTGTGCACCAAGCAGAGCTCAGGGATTGTGCGCCCGGCCCCTCAGCTGCTCACAGCACAGCCCAGGACCGCGAGCCACTCGAACTCTGCAGAGCGGGTGCAAGCGCGGGGCGGGGCCTCTGCGCCCGGCCCCCTGCCCGAACTATAAAAGCAGCCGCGGCTGTGGGGCTCCACCACGCCTTACCCGTGCCTCAGAGTCTCTCGACTTCTCGCTTGGGATCTCCAGCCTCACCGCTGCTCGAAATGGACCCTAACTGCTCCTGCGCCACTGGTAAGGGAAGCCCGACTCAGCGCACTGGGATCCCCATTTCCCCGGCCCAGGACAGAGGGTCTCTCGGTTTCAGGAGGTCGCTTTTTTGGGGGGCGGGGGGATGTCGGGAGGGAGTCCTGCTCTGTCACCCAGGCTGGAGTGCAATGGCTCAATCTCGGCTTACTACAAACTCCGCCTCCGGGTTGAAGCAATTCTCCGGGCTCAGTCTACTGAGTAGCTGGGATTACAGATACAGGCCACCACATCCGGCTAATTTTTGTATTTTTAGTAGAGACGGGGTTTCACCATATTGGTCAGGCTGATCTCCAACTCCTGACCTCGTGACCAGCCCGCCTTGGCCTCGCAAAGTGCTGGGATTACAGGCGTGAGCCATTGTGCCCCACCTGGAGGTCGTGTTTTAAGTTCTGAAAGGAAGGGAATTCCTTTACTTGGTTAGGTGCTATCTTCCTGATCAGGTCCCTGAGATCATTGCCCTCCTCCCTGGGCCTCTAAGTAAGAGTTCAGGATACTGAGGCTCAAGGCTGTCCTGCTGCAAATCACCCAGTTGGTCAGGGAACTGCTGGCTGGTTCCCAATGCTCTGTCCCGGCTCTGAGCAATCAGGGTGGATGGGGGCTGGAGATATTGAACTCTCAGGGTTCAGGACAGAAGGTTCCGGCTCGGAATCTCAGTATTCCTGGGTTGTGTGTGCACCTGGGACCTTCCCGGTGGGGTAAAACAGGAGGGTGCTTGCCCTTCCCAGCGTGAGTTGAGAGGACATGGGGTTTGTGTTCTGTCCTGAGCAGGAAAGGAGCTCTGCGGGCTGGCCCTGCACAGAGGAGGGGGCACTGGAGACCCATTGACCCACTGCTGTACCTTCTGCATCTTACTCACTGTCCACTGCCTTTTCTCTTCCTTGCAGGTGGCTCCTGCATGTGCGCCAGCTCCTGCAAGTGCAAAGAGTGCAAATGTACCTCCTGCAAGAAGAGTGAGTGTGGGGCCATCTCCAGGAATCTGGGGCTGTGGCTAAGGTTGGGAGGGAACCCAAGGCTGGCCCTGAGTGCATCCTTCTGGAGAACTGGGCTTTCTTTGTCCCTGTTGGCCATGTCATTTTCTCTCCATGCTTTGTGCCCTGAGTTGAGACAGGACAGCAAATATTTTTTTCTGTTGCGACACAAACCCCAACTGTACCACCCATGGTTTCAGAACAGAGTTGCACCAAGCTAAAAAAGCATGCTCTGGGTCTGGGGTCTGAGCTGGAGCCAGCCTTGCTATTGGGGCAGGGAGGTGCCTGGTCAAGTCTACTGCTACCTCTCACTCTCCCCTTCTTCCCCAGGTTGCTGCTCCTGCTGCCCCGTGGGCTGTGCCAAGTGTGCCCAGGGCTGCATCTGCAAAGGGGCATCAGAGAAGTGCAGCTGCTGTGCCTGATGTGGGGACAGCTCTGCTCCCAGATATAAATAGACCAACCTGCACAAACCTGGATTTTTATAATACAACTCTGAACCATTTGCTGCTTGTCTTTTTCTATTAAATATGTGAATGACAATAAAACAATTTTGACTTGAATCTTACTCTGGTCTTCTTTGTGTGGCCTTGGCAAAAATGGACTGGAGAGGGGAGTTTAGAGACCAGGCTCTGGATGGAAATGTGAGCCACTAACTGAACACCTTCAGGAAGCCAGGATACCTCACTGAGTCTACACTGCTGTAAAGTGGCATTGCACTGTGTCACACCACATGAGTGAGGGCCATACATGATCGCTTCCAGTCTCATGTCAAATGTGGCACAGAAACTTCATCCCTCATTTTTATTTTCTGATTTTCCTGCCCAACTTCGATCCACATTGGATTTTAGGCTCTAAAGTGTCTACAGTGATGGAACCCAACTCCTCAGTTCCTTGAATCCTACATGGGTGCTATGATTTGGATGTTTTGTCACTGCCAAATCTCATGTTGAAATGTGACCTCCAATATTGGGTCTAGTGGGAGGTTTGGGGATCATGAGGAGTGATCCCTAAAGAATGGCTTGGTGCCATCCCATGGTGAAGAGAGTTATTCCTCTGGTAGGTCACTCTGCAGCCGGTGGTTTAAAAGAGCCAAGCACTGTCCCCTTCTCTCTCTTGCTCCCTGTCTCTCCATGTGATGTGCCTTCTCTCCTTTGACCTTCTGCCAGGATTGTAGGCTTCCTGGGACCCTCACCAGAGGTAGATGCCTGCACCACACTTCTGCACAGCTTGCAGAAGCAGAAGTCAACACAAACATTTTTTCTTTAAATTCCCTCTTCTCAGGGATTCCCTTCCAGCAAAGCAAACAGACTAACACAATGGGGCTTTTCAAACTATGGTGAAGGGACAGGGTTTATTTCCTATCCATCGCAGACTCAAACCTTGGTAAATGTAATAGTATCAGTTATGGAGATAATGAAATAAAACAAAAGATATTAAACCCATATTTAATATTCAACTAGAAAAAATTCAATGAATACTTGAAGAAATAACGGAAAATGAAAGATGTACAAACTTTGAACATATGATGATGTTCACTGCAGACAGGAAACAGCAAACTAGACCAAGCGCAGTGGCTCAGGCCTGCCTCTAATACCAGCACTTTGGGAGGCCATGGTGGGTGGATCACTTGAGGCCAGAGGTTCAAGACCAGCCTTGCCAACATGATGAAACCTCATTTCTACTAAAAATACAAAAATTAATCGGGTATGACATCATGTTCCGGTAATCCCAGCTACTCAGGAGGCTGAGGCATGAAAGTTGCTTGAATCCCCGAGGCGAATGTTGCAGTGAGTCAAGATTGCACCATTGCACTCCAGCCTGGGAAACTGAGACTCTGTCTCAAACAAAAAAAAAAAAAAGAAAGAAAGAAAGGGCAAACCAGCCCCAGTGTGTGGCTCACACACCCTGAGCAGCACTGCCCAGCACATCCCCACAAGGGACCATCAGGCTTGGCCTTCCCAGAGTCACTGACAGGACACTCACTGACCCTTGAGAACTCCCTGTTGTGAAATGGCTCTGCATATTCGAGAATTTCCTCAAGCTTAGGCTGAATTTGTTCCTCTTTCAAATTTCGGCCCTTGACTACTTCAAACCAGTAAAGTGACTGGGAATATGGAAGGAAATGCCCGGCATGTTCCTGACATAATGAAGTGTGTGTGATCATGGGTTCCACATGAAATACTACGTCTGCCCATGCAGGAATGATGGCAGATTCTGCAGTTTGGAGAGTGTGGTGGTGCTTATTAGGAAGGAGTGAAGCCCGGGCTGACTTGTAATTAAAGCCAACAATTAATTCCCCTGGCTATGTGGAGAGAATGCGATTTGATGTTCAATCAAAGAGGAAGATGATCCTCCCGGCCTCGAGGTGAGGACTGGGCTTGCCAACTGCTTCCCTGTGAAGAGGTTTCAGAAGGCGGCCTGCGCCTGGGCCATGGGTTTTGGTGTCAGGCAGTCCTGGTTTACAGCCCACTTCTCCATATACTGGCTATGTGGACTGAGTGCAACACGGAAACTCTCTGAGCCTTCACTTCCTTATTTGTAGAAGGCAGATTGTATCTCAACGCAGGGATTAAATGACAGCCTGGTCTGGCCCCTGACTAGGGTTTAATAAATAGTAGCAATCATGATCATTCTCTGTACACTGGCTTTTTTGGAGAATGAATCCTGTTAAATAGCACAGCTAAGAGAACCCTTAAAGGTTTGAAAGCATTGCTGTGGATTGGATGTTGGGAATGGGATTGCAATCTGGCTGATCCTGTCAGGAGGAGGGTGGATGACCTGCGGAAAGCGCTTTTCAATCAGTCGCTGCCCCTGCATTTGAGCAGACATAAAAGCCTTTCCCATCCTTCATCTCATCTGATCACATGACTTCAGGAACGAGAGTCACAGGCCTCAAGACTGGGACAGCAAATATGCAGGGCCTGGAGTGCTGATGCTTTCAGAGTAGTTAAATAACCTACCCAATGTCACATATCTCAGAAGTAAAGGGATGAATGAACATATGCTACACTTGGCCTGTCTTCCTGAACACAGCTGGTAGATTATGATGCCACTGGATACTAAACCTTGCCTATCTCAGTTCAAAGATACAAAGACTCTTTGGGATGCACAAATTTGGCTCTTGGCTTGAGAGATGAGACTGATGCCCAGAGCGATCACAGAGCTGTGCAGCAGCACATAATTGTCAACAGAGTTCACTTCCTACTGCTGCCTCTGTGCTACATTTTCCATGTCCTTATCTTTCATGTGACTTGGTAGCACAGAGTCGTGGGTGAGGGTATCATGGTGCAGTCAGCATGCATGAGCGCAAATCCCACCTCTGTTATTTTAGCTATATGACACAACCTCTCTGTGGCTCAGCCTCCTCCACTGTACAAGGGGCATAATACTAATCTCCGGCTTATAGCATTACAGGATTTAATACTTAGAAGGAACTTATAATTGTGTGTGGGGTGTGTGCTCTACAATATTAACTACTGCTTTTTTGGATCACTTTAAGGAGCAAAGGGGATATTTATTTCTTTGCACACAAAGGCCTGGAGTGCTCAGCTGTGTATCCCATTATTCTCATCTACCACAAGAGCATGTGTCCTGTGGTCCAAAGAGAGCCATTCACTGTTCCCACAAAATTTCAATCAACACTAGGGTTATAAATCTAAGAGAAAAGATCTGTGCTTCATGTCAGATAGAGGAATGACTGTCCTTTCTGTTACCACCTGCACCATCTTTTAGTTAATATTTTACATTGAAATGATTAATATTTTCTTAAACATACTTTTATGAAAAGCAAACTCTTTTCCACCAGAGAAAATGAAAATAAATCTTGTCCCACACATGGAAGATAACCCCAAATTAATGTGTGTGTGTGTGTGCATGTGTATGTGCATGTATTACACTTACGGTTGCCTTTGCCATGCTCCAATGTAGCTGCTAGCTTCCTGTTGTTTATTTGGGAGTTTTTTGGATTAGTTTTTTGAGAGACAGTTTTGCCTTTGTTCCCAGCTGGAGTGCAACGGCACAATCTGCAACATGTGCCTCCTGGAGTCAAGCAATTCTCCTGCCTCAGACTCCTGAGTAGCTGGGATTACAGGTGACTACCACCTCGCCCGGCTAATTTTGATATTTTTAGTGGAGATGGGGTTTTGCCATGTTAGCCAGGCTGGTCTTGAACTCCTGACCTCAGGTGATCCATCGGCCTCGGCCTTCCTCAGTGCTGGGATTACAGGTGTGAGCCACCACGCCTGGCCCCTGTTTAAAAGATTCCCAGCAATAGACATGTGTTGGCGACATACCTGGGCCAAAGGAACGCTTTATCATGGACACTTTCCTTGAAGAGGCTGGCTGGATTTAAATCAGCGCACAACTTTTCCTCTCTGTGATGACCAGCCAGTTACTTGAACTCTTTTCTTTGTAGTCCTCTGATTAGTAAAACGGGTTCATAAATTCTATTTCCATTTAGGATTGTTCCAAGGATTCAAAGAATGAAAATGTTTGAAAAGGGACTGGCGGCCAGGCACAATGACTCATGCCTGTCATCCCATCACTTTGGGAGGCCAAGGCGAGCGGATCAAGAGGTCAGGAATTCAAGATTAGCCTGGTCAACATGGCGAAACCCAGTCTGTACAAAAATTCAAAAAAATTAGCGGGGCATGGTGGCGGGCCCCTGTAATTCCAGCTACTCAGGAGGCTGAGGCAGGAGAATTGCTTGAACCTGGGAGGCAGAGGCTGCAGTGAGAGGAGATCGCCCCATTGCACTCCAGCCTGGTGGACAGAGTGAGACTTCCTCAACAAAAACAACAACAAGAAGAAAAACAAAAACAAAAGAAAACACTGGTATAGACTTAATGTTATACAATAGGTAT
This sequence comes from Plecturocebus donacophilus, assembly GCA_004027715.1. Classification (NCBI taxonomy): domain Eukaryota; kingdom Metazoa; phylum Chordata; class Mammalia; order Primates; family Pitheciidae; genus Plecturocebus; species Plecturocebus donacophilus. The sequence goes on along the minus strand of PVKP010011674.1, from coordinate 49,302 downwards.
ACTGAACAGAAATAACTAGATGTCTTCTTTTCAATATTTTTTAGAGACGTTGACTCCCCATGTTGTTCAGGCATGACTCAAACTCCTGGACTCAAGTGATCCTCCCGCCTCAGCCTCCGAAGTAGCTGGAACTACAGCTTCCCGCCACCTCCCCCACCTTGCTTTCTAATTTAAAGCATAGTCTGCATAGCACCTGAAGTCATCTCTCCTTGGGGACATCCCACATGTCCAGAACTGTCATCCGGTAGGTAGCGGGGCGGCCCTAAGGCTGTGGGGAGCATGCAGACTTATATACAAAGGAGGACCTGGACAGATGCGCCCCAACATCCTCTCAGGCCAGGAGAATGGACGGGAGAGAGAGGCCGCCTCGTGTTCCAGTGTTGCTGTGTACCTAAGAGCGGGTCCGAGGTAGCAAGGGACAGGCATGGCGGGGGACCAGGAGAAACGAAAGCAACAGGGGTGGCGGGAGCTCTGCACACAACTCACTCGCAACCGAACCCTCCCCGCTCTGCACTCAGCTGATCCGGGGACGGGAGCGGGAGGCTGGGGCTGCACACGGACTCCGGGACAGGCCGTGCTGAAAACGGCGGGGTGACGGGTGGGGTGGAGACGACCGCGACTCCAAGGCTGGGTTCGCGGACGCGAGGAGAGGAGGGTGGAAGGCAATGTCGTGGAAAGTGGGAAAGGCGGCCCGGACCTCAGGGACTCCGCGGGCGGCCGGGCGCACAGCCCCTCCCGCGCGATCTGGCCCCAAAGGAGCGGTCCCGCGGTGCGCACGGTGCAGAGCTCGGGGGATGGTGCGCCCGGCATCTCTGCTGCGCACAGCTCAGCCCAGGACCGCCGGCGGCGAGGACTCAGCGGGGCGGGTGCAAGCACGGGTTTTGCTGTGTCGCCCAGGCTGGAGTGCAGTGGCGCGATCTCGGCTTATTACAACCTCCACCTCCCGGGTTCAAGCAATTCTCCTATGTCAACCTCCCGGGTAGTTGGGACTACAGGTGCCTGCCACTACGCCCTGCTATTTTTTTGTATTTTTAGTAGAGTCGGAGTTTCACTGTTAGCCGGGATGATCTCAATCACCGACCTCGTGATCCGCCGGCTTCGGCCTCCCAAAGTGTCTTTTTTTTCCTTTCTTTTCTTTCATTTTTTCTTTCTTTCTTTCTTCTTCTTCTTCTTTTTTTTTTTTTGAGATGGAGTCTGGCTCTGTCACCCAGGCTGGAATGCAATGGCACAATCTCGGCTCACTACAACCTCTGCCTCCCAGGTTCAAGCAATTCTCCTGCCTTAGACAGGTTTCACCGTGTTGGTCAGGGCCTCCTCTGCGCAGGGCCAGCCACCTCCTGAGTAGCTGGGCTGACAGACGCCCGCCACCACGCCCGGCTAATTTTGTGTTTTTAGTAGGGACGGGGTTTCACTGTGTTGGTCAGGCTGGTCTCAAACTCCTGACCTCCTGATGTGCTCTCCTTGGCCTCTCAAAGGGCTGGGATTACAGGCGTGAGCCACCGCGCCTGGCCTGGAGGTCACATTTTAACTTCTGAGAGGAAGGGGATTCCTTTACTTGGTTAGGTGCTTTCTTCATGATCACGGCCCTGAGATCATTGCCCTCCTCCCTGGGCCTCTAAGTAAGAGTTCAGGATACTGAAGCTCAAGGCTGTCCTGCTGCACATCACCCAGTTGATCAGGCGCCTGCTGGCTGGTCCCCAGTGCTCTGTCCAGGCTCTGAACAATCAGAGTGGATGGGGGTTGGAGATATTGAATCTTCAGGGTTCAGGACAGAAGGTTCCGGCTGGCAATCTCAGTATTCCTGGGTTGCCTGTGGACCTGGGACTTTCCTGGCGGAGTAAAACAGGAATGTTTGCTCTTCCCAACGTGAGTGGAGAGGACATGGGGCTTCTGTTCCTCTGTCCTGACTGCGAAAAGAGCTCTGCGGGCTGGCCCGGCACAGAGGAGGCCCTGAGCCTCACAGTGAAACCCGTCTCTACTAAAAATACAAAAACATTAGCCAGGCGTGGAGGCGGGGGCCTGTAGTCCCAGCTACTCAGGAGCTGAAGCAAGAGAGTCGCTTGAACCCGGGAGGCGGAGGCTGCAGTGAGCCGAGATCGTGCCATTGCACTCTAGTCTGGGCCACAAGAGTGAGACTCCGTCTCAAGATAAATGAATAAATAAAAAGGCATGGCGCAGAGGAGGGTGGGAATGGTATACACTTAATATTATGCAATAGTCAGGTATACTGAAGAGAAATAACTGGATGTCTTTTTAAAAATATTTTTTAGAGACGTTGACTCCTTATGTTGTCCAAGCATGACTCAAACTCCCGGACTCAAGTGATCCTCCCGCCTCAGCCTCCGAAGTAGCTGGAACTACAGCTTCCCGCCACCTCCGCCATCTTGCTTTCTAATTTAAAGCAGGGTCTGCCCATCACCTGAAGTCATCTCTCTTTTGGGGACCTCCCACATGTCCTAAACTGCCACCTGGTAGTCGGTGGCCCTAAGGCTGTCGGGAGCATGGAGAGTGATATGCGGAGGAGGACCTGGATAAATTTGCCCCCACATCCTTCCAGGCTAGCAGAATGGACAGGAGAGAGAGGCCGACCCGTGTTCCCATGTTATTGTGAACGGAGGAGCTGGTCCGAGGGACCTAGGTGTGGACAGGGACAAGTATGGTGTAGGACGAGGAGAAATGAAAGCCACATGGGTGGCGAGTGCTCTGCACACAACTGGCTCGCAACTGCACCCTCCCTGCCCCGAACTCAGCCGATATGGGGACGGGAGCAGTAAGCTGCACACAGACTCCAGGACAGGCCTAGCAGAAAACGGTGCGGAGAGGTGTGGGGTGGAGACGACCGCTACGGCAAGGCTGGGTTCCCGGAACCCGCAGGGAGGAGGGTGGACGGCAACCTCGTGGAAACTGGGAAAGGCGGCCGGGACCTCGGGGACGCATCGCACCGCCGGGTGCACAGCCAAAGGGGCGGTCCCGCGGTGCGCACGGAGCAGAGCTGGGTTTGGTGTGCCCGGTCCCTCAGCTGCGCACAGCCCAGCTCAGGATTGCCGGCCGCCGACTCAGCGCGTTGGGGTGCAAGCGCGGGGCGGGCCTCTGCGCCGGGTCCCCTCCCTGACTATAAAAGCAGCCGGGGCTGTAGGGTTCCACCACGCCTTACACGTGCTTCACAGTCTGTGAGTTTCTCGCGTGGGATCTCCAGCCTCATAGCGGCTCGAAATGGACCCCAACTGCTCCTGCGCCACTGGTAAGGGAAGACCGACTCTGCGCCCTGGGATCCCCACTTTCCAGCCCCAGGGCAGAGGGTCTCTGGATTTAGGAAGTCGCTTTTTTCTTTCTTTTTTTTTTTTTTTCCTGATTCAGAGTTTCACTCCGTCGCCCAGGCTAGAGTGCAATGGTGCAATCTCGGCTTACTACAACCTCCACCTCCGGCTTGAAGCGATTCTCCTGCCTCAGCCTTCTGAGTAGCTGGGGTTACAGATACACGCCACCACACCCAGCTAATTTTTATGTTTTTAGTAGAGACGGCGTTTCACCATGTTGGTTAGGCTGATCTCCAACTCCTGACCTCGTGACCAGCCCGCCTCGGACTTGCAAAGTGCTGGGATTACAGGCGTGAGCCATCGCGCCCGACCTGGAGGTCGCATTTTAAGTTCTGAAAGGAAGGGAATTGCTTTACTTGGTTAGGTGCTGTCTTCCTGATCACATCCCTGAGATCATTCTCCTCCCTGGGCCTCTAAGTAAGAGTTCAGGATACTGAGGCTCAAGGCTGTCCTGCTGCAAATCATCCAGTTGGTCAGGGAACTGCTGGCTGGTCCCCAATGCTCTGTCCAGGCTCTGAGCAATCAGGGTGGATGGGGGCTGGAGATATTGAACTCTCAGGGTTCAGGACAGAAGGTTCCGGCTCGGAATCTCAGTATTCCTGGGTTGTGTGTGCACCTGGGACCTTCCCGGTGGGGAAAAACAGGAGGGTGCTTGCCCTTCCCAGCGTGAGTGGAGAGTACATGGGGCTTGTGTTCTGTCCTGAGCAGGAAGGGAGCTCTGAAGGCTGGCCCTTCACAGAGGAGGGGGCAATGGAGACCCATTGACCCACTGCTGTACCTTCTGCATCTTACTCACTGTCCACTGCCTTTTCTCTTCCTTGCAGGTGGCTCCTGCATGTGCGCCAGCTCCTGCAAGTGCAAAGAGTGCAAATGTACCTCCTGCAAGAAGAGTGAGTGTGGGGCCATCTCCAGGAATCTGGGGCTGTGGCTAAGGTTGGGAGGGAACCCAAGGCTGGCCCTGAGTGCATCCTTCTGGGGAACTGGGCTTTCTTTGTCCCGTTGGCTGTGTCATTTTCTCTCAGAGGGCTTTGTGCCCTCCGGGTCTGGTGTCTGAGCTCTAGTCAGGCTTGCTATTGGGGCAGGGAGGTGCCTGGTCAAGTCAGCTGCCACCCCTCATTCTTCCCTTCCACCTCAGGCTGCTGTTCCTGTTGCCCCGTGGGCTGTGCCAAGTGTGCCCAGGGCTGCATCTGCAAAGGGGCATCAGAGAAGTGCAGCTGCTGCACCTGATGTGGGGACAGCTCTGTTCCCAGATGTAAATAGACCAACCTGCACAAACCTGGATTTTTAAAATACAACCCTGAACCATTTGCTGCATTTCTTTTTCTATTAAATATGTGAGTGACAATAAAACAATTTTGACTTGAATCTTATTCTGGCCTTTTTTGTGTGTCTTGGAAAAAATGGACTGGGGTGGGAGTTGAGTCGGGAGTTTAGAGACCAGGCTCTGGATGGAAATGTGAGCCACTAACAATGTGAACACCTTCAGGAAGTCAGGTTGCCTCACTGAGTCTACACTGCTGTAAAATGGCATTGCACTGTGCTACACCAAATGGGTGGGGTGTTATAGATGATCGCTTCCAGTCTCAATTGTCAAACGTGACCCATTTTTTAGATTTAACGAGAAAAAATTCAATGAATACAGGAAGAAATAACAGGAAAAACGAAAGATGGACAAACTTTGACGATACGATGATGTGAAAGGCAACATCAGGGAAACTGGGAAAGGCGGCCAGGACCTCGGGAACATGGCATACCTCCAGGCGCATAGTCCCTCCTGCGAGAGCAAGCCGGCGCCAGAGGCGCGGTCCCGCGGTGTGCACCAAGCAGAGCTCAGGGGGTGGTGTACCTGGCCCCTCTGCCGCGCACAGCCCAGCCCGGGACCTCTTTCTCTTGAAATAAGCACTTTTCATGCTTCTTAATTTAATGCAGAGTCACCACATCAGGGAAAAGATCTCTCCCTTGGTGACGCCCCAAGCTTTGGACGTCCTTGGTCTTGGTGGGCCAGCTAGGCTGTGGGAAGCCCAAAAGAAGTTAAAGCAAAAGAGGACTTAAACAAACGTGCCCATCGCCCCCTCAGGAGTGGAGAATGGAAGGGAGGGAGGCAGGGCTCTGTGTCTGGCCTGTTGCTGTGAAGAGGAGAAACGAGACAAAAGGACCTGGGTGACTATGCAGGTGGGTCGAAGGTCACACGGGAGGCTGGTCCTCTGCACACAACTCCCTCGCTGCGCTTCCCGCCTCGGTCCCGTCTAGGAACGTGAGCACTAGGCTGGGGTTGCACACGGATTCCCACGGAGGCGAAGTTCGGGTCACTCGTGCCGGGCGCTAGGGTGGAGATACCGCCACCACCTGAGGCTGGGTTCCCGGACCGCCCAGGACAGGGGTGGACTGCAATCTGCGGGAAATTCCGGAGGGCCGAGATTATAGTCAGGACGCCGCGTAACGCCGGGAGCACAGCCCCTCCAAAGCGAGCGAGAGCCAAAGGGCCGCCCTCAGGGTGCACCCCGCTCTCGGGGAGGATCCTGCGCCCCGCCCGCCTGCAGCGCACAGCCGGGCCCTGAACCCGGGGGCGGCGCTGACACTGCGCCGGGCGGCTGCCAGACCCGGGGCGGGGCTTCTGCGCCCGGCACCCTGCCCTGACTCTGAAGTCAGAGGCCTGCTACTGGGCTCTGTTCCGCCTCCCACCGGCCAGCCTGTTTTTCCGCCTCTGATTTAGGAACTCCGGCCTCATCTGACCTCCAAATGGACCCTAACTGCTCCTGCGCCGCTGGCAAGGGATGCCGGGTTTCAGGTCTTAGGGTCTTCATTTTCGTACTACAAAATAGAAAGTCCCTGGGGCAGGAGGCAGGTGCATTCCGAGCTCTACCTAAAATGGACTCCTTTGCTTTGCACTTCTTGAGCTTTCTCCCCGCCAAGCGCCGTCATCACTGCTTAGAACATTGCCATCTTGCCAGTGCCTCCCATTTCTGAGGTGAGAGGACTGAAGCTGAAAATTGCCCGCCTCTAGGTCACCCTCAAGGCCAGAGGTGTGCTGACCCAGGACTCAGTGCTTTGTCCAGCATTTGAGCTGCCTGAGGTGGACGGGAGGCACACAACACTCACTGCTCACTGCCTTTTTATCCTTGCCGGTGGCTCCTGCACCTGTGCCAGCTCCTGCAAATGCAAAGAGTGTACATGCAACTCCTGCAACAGTGAGTGCAGGACCATCTCCAGGAACCTGGGGACTGGGCGGAGTCAAAGGAGGGATCTTCACAGGCCGCAGCAGACCAATGATGAGCCTCCCACATCTCCTTGCTTCAGCAAATGGCTTAGGATCACAGCTGGAAGAACACTAGAGATGGTTAGTTCCCAATCTTCATTCTTACCATGGGGAAGCTGACATCAAGAATGCACACCAGCATCCCAAGCACAGACCTGATACTTGAGGACTTTCCTCACTTAAGTGTATCATTCTAGGAGACTGTCCTTCCTTTTATTGCAAACAGCATGTCACTCCCTCTCCAGGCTTCTGCCCTGTCCTGGGCACAGGAGGGGTGGGCAGCTTTTTCATGGCAAGACCCTCCCCCCAAAGATTCAGGAGTTGTCTCCTGACAGAGCAATGCAACCTGAACTAAGGGTCATTGGGGCTGGAGGCAAAGCTTGAGCCAGGCCTCTGTTGGGGCAGGGAGGTCTCTGGCTGAGTCTGCTCTGACCTCTCACTCTCCCCTTCTTCCCCAGGCTGCTACTCCTGCTGCACTGTGGGCTATGCCAACTGTGCCCAGGACTGTGTCTGCAAAGGGATATCAGAGAGGTGCAGCTGCTGTGCCTGATGTCAGGACAGCCCTGCTCCCAGATGTAAATAAAGCAACCCCTGCAAACCTAGAGGTTTTTTTTTTAATACAAACATAACTCATTTACTATGTCTGTTTTCTCAAGCGAAACATGGGAATGACAATAAACATCGTTGGCCTTATTCTGCCTCTGTTTTTTTTGAGGGGTGTCCTGATATAAGAGACCACAGACCCAGCAGAGCTGGGATCATCCTATATACTGAGTGCCCTAAAGCAAGTTGGGTTACCTGTCTCTGGTCAGTTTCCTAGCTAAAAATGTAAGAGCATCATGCCAGATGATTTGAGGGCACAGGAATCAGTTGTGGACCTAAGCTTTGGTGAGATAAATAGAATGAATGAGTATGAAAAATAAAAATATAAAGTTCATTTTTCATATTCAACAAGGAAATCTCAAAGGGACATGAAGAACAAAATAACAGAAAAAACAAAATAACTACTAATGCTGCACATCTGTTGTAAGGTGTAGTGATATTCAGTAGGAAGGAGAAAGGCCCTGAGTGTCTTGTAATTCATGGCAACTGCTAGTTATCTGGCTATTTGGTGAGACAATTGCTGTTTGATGTTCAAAGAGGAAGAGGAGTCACTTGGCCCAAGAGTAAGCATCATGCTGGCTCAAGAGTGCATTGTGAAGAAGGGATTTCAGAAGGTAGCCTGGCCGGGTGCAGTGGCTCACACCACTTCGGTGGCTCACGTCATGCTCTGCTCAAGCCAAGGCAGGATTGCCTGGGGCCAGAAGTTTGAGACCAGCCTGGGTAACATAGTGAGAACCCCTCTCTATGTAAAACAAAACATTAAAATGAAACAAAAAGAGAAGGCAGCCTGGCCAAGTGCAGGTGGTTTGGTGTCACACAAGTAGGTTCACAGCCCACTTCATCCCTTACTGGCTGTGCTACCCGGGCAAGGTGCTTAACCTCTCTGAAGCTGCATTTACTCATTTGTAGAAAGAAGATTCTATCTCTACTTTGGGATGAAATGTGATAGTGGCCTAGCACCTGGCTAGGACTCAGTGAAGAGTGCTGTTATAATCATTTGTCCACATGGACTTTGCAGACAGAGAATCCTATTAGATCTCATCAGGCTCCTTGGGAAAGGACCACCAGGTCCTTGGAAGCATGACTGTGGAGTAGAAGTTGGGAATGGGTTTGGAGTCTTGCTGATCTGGTCTTAAGGATATGTGGATGACTTCCTGCACCAACTCTCTAGCATAAGACACTGCTCCAGCATTTGGACAGAGAACAAGCCTTTCCCATCCTTCAAGTCCTTTGATCTTCACACAAACCAGAGAGACGGTATGTGCAGAGGCTGGTTATGTCGGGGAACACTGTCCTCTAGAGTAGTAAAGAACCTGCCCAAGGTCACACAACTCACAAGGTCATCCAACTACAGGTTGGATGAACTTATGGTACAGCTGTCCTCATGCCCTCTGCAGAGCTGGCAGATCATTGTGTACGTGGATGCTAAGCCCTCCCCATCACAGTTCTTAGCTGGAAGGGCGCTTGGTGAGTTGGCCCAATTGTGCCCTGACTGGAAAGATGGCATACTGATGCCCAGGAAGGTTAAGAGCTACGAAGAGGGATTGACTGCCAGCTCATTACTCTTCCCTCTGCTGTCCTTGTGCCAGGTTTTCCATGTCCTTGTGTTTTACATGACAAATAGGGTGGTGGTTGAGGGAATACGTTGCGTGACTGCAAATTTCAGCTGTGTCATTTATACCTGGGTAACACAACCTCTCTGTGGTTCAGGCTCCTACCCTGTTCCTGTGCATAATAATAGGGTCTGGCTGGTAGGACCAAATCAGTTAATTCATATAGAGAACTTAATATAGTGTTCAGTGTGTCTCAAGTAGTCTGTAGTAGCTATGATTTTCTTATCTTTATTCACAGCATAGGAACATTTTAGTACCTCCAAACAAATAAGCCAGTCCTGATGGGCTTAGCTGTGTGTCTCATGTTGTTCTCATCAATAACATGAGCATATGACATATGGATCAGAGAGGGAACCCTATCCATCCACAAATAGGGATCTACACTGCATAGATAAAGCCATAAGCAAGATAGTCCCTGTCCGCACAACAGATGTGAAAGGATTCTTGCCATCTCTGCCAACACCTGCACTGTTATTTTCCTTAACATTTACCTTTAAAGAATCCTATTTCCTTAATGTATTCACAGAAAAAACAAACTCTCTGACACTACTGAAAATAAGAATTAGTCACCTTGCAGACATGGAAGGTAGCCACACAATTATATATATTCCTCTGTATCACTTCTGTTACTCTCTGGATTGATATTAACATTTGTTTTTGTTTAAAGATTTCAAGCAGTGAAGAGATGCTGAAGACATAGCGAGGGCGAAGGGAAGTTTCATCACTGGCCTCTTTTCCTCGAAAAGCTGAATGGCTTGACACCTGCTGCACCACTTTCACTCTCTGTCCTGGGCTGGTTATCTCCCGTATTGTCCTTGTCTGATTAGTAAGACGCTGTCCTAAAGAGTATTTCCCTTGAGGGTTGCTGTGAGGATTGAAACAGCCAAAGTGACTAAACAGGGTCTGGCTGAGTCTAAAAGCTCTGTAATAGTTAAGAATCCTGAAAGTAATAACTACTTTTCATGCTTCTTAATTTAATGAAAGGGTGAGTACATCAGGAAAAAGATCCCTCCCTTGGGAACATTCCAAGTTTTGGGAAGTTCCATCCTTGGGCTTGGTGTGCCAGCGAGGCTGTGGGAAGCCCCAAGAAGTTACAGCAAAGGAGGATGCGGACAAATGTGCCCATCACCTTCCCAGGAGTGGGGAATGGAAGGGAGGGAGGCAGGGCCCTGTGTCTGCTCTGTTGCTGTGAATAAGACAAACGTGGCCAAAGGACCTGGGTGGCAACGCAGGTGAGGCAAAGGTCACATGGGAGGCTGGTCCTCTGCACACAACTCCCTCGCTGCACTTCCCTATCTAGGGACGCGAGCACTAGGCTGGGGTTGCACATGGACTCCAACAGAGGGGTTAGGCTCAGGTCACTGGTGCAGGGTGCTGGGCTGAGAACACCGTGACCACCTGAGGCTGGGTTCCCGGATCGCGCAGGGGCAGGAGTAGACCGCAATCTCTGAGAAATTCGGGTGGGCTGGGATTATAGCAGGGACACTGCCTACCGCCAGGCATGCAGCCCCTTCAAAGCGAGTGGGAGCCAAAGGGCCACCCCCGGGGTGCGCATCAGCCGTGCTAGGGAGGATCCTCCACCTGGCCCACCTGCTGCGCACAGCCAGGCCCTGAACTCAGGGCACCTCTGACACTATGGGAGCCAGAGCCAGACCTGGGGTGAGGCCTCTGCACCCGGCACCCCTCCCTAACTACAAAGCCAGACGGGGCTCCTGGGCTCTCTGTTCCACCTCCCACTGGCTTGCCTGCTTCTTCACCTCTGGCATAGGTACTCCAGCCTCACCTGCTCTCCAGATGGACCCCGACTGCTCCTGCGCTACTGGTAAAGTATGCCAGGTTTTGAGGCCTTTAGGATCCCCGATTTTTAATGGGGGATTAAAAAATGCAGGAGGCAGGTGCATTTTGAGCTCTACCTAAAGTGGATTTTTTTTACTTTGTGCTTCTGATGCTTTTTTTCTTACCAAGGACCTTTAGTATTACCACTGAGAAGCTTACCATTGCCCCAGTGCCTCCCATTTCCGAGGAGAGACGAATGAGGCTCAAAACTGCCCCTGCTCCAGGTCACCTATAGGCCAGAGGTGTGCTGAGCTGGGACCCAGTGCTCTGTCCAGCATTTGAGCTGCCTGGGCTGGTAGGGAGGTGGAGACATTGCTTCTTCAAGATTCCCCACTTAAGTCTCAGTGTGGTATGAAAAAGAGGGCACCTGCCCATCCGAGCCTGTGGGGAGGAAAGGCGGGGCTGGGCTTCACGTGCCTGGATGGAACAAGGTAACAAGTTTCCCGTGCAGTGAGCAGGAGGATGCTGAGGGCTGCTCCTAACCCTGCACCACACTCACCGCTCACTGCCTTTTTCTCTTCCCTGCAGGTGGCTCCTATGCCTGCACCAGCTCCTGCAAATGCAAAGAGTGCACATGCACCTCCTACAGGAAGAGTGAGTTTGGGGCCTTCCCTGAGAATCTGGGGGCTGAGCAGAGTCAGAGGAGGGAACCCAGAGCTTAGCGGGCAGGAGCAGGACAGTGACCAGCTTTCCACATCTCCTTTCCTGGCAACTGATTCAGGATCACAGCTGGAAAAACACAAGATGGTTGATTCCCAACTTTCATTCCTAAAATAGGGAATCTGAGGCCACACGAATGCACCAGCCTGCCAAGCACAGACCTGATATTTCAGGATTTTCTTCACTTAAGCATATGGTTCTGGGGAACTGGCTTTCCTTTGTTCCTGTTGCCCCAGTCACTGCCTCTCCAGTCTTCTGTCCTCTCCTGGGTATATGTTGTGCTGGGCAGCTTTTTCACTGGAAGACCCTCACCCCAAAGATCCAGTTGACTCCTGACAGAGCAATGCCACCCTGAACTAAGGGTCCTCTGGAGCTGGAGTCAGGGCTTGAGCCAGGCCTCTGTTGGGGCAGAGAGGTCTCCAGTCAAGTCTGCTCTGATCGCTGACTCTTCCCTTCTTCCCCAGGCTGCTGCTCCTGCTGCCCTATGGGCTGTGCCAACTGTGCCCATGGCTGCATCTGCAAAGAGGCATAGGACAAGTGCAGCTCCTGTGCCTCATGTCAGGACAGCCCTGCTCTCAGATGAAGAAAGAGTGACCTAAACAAATTTGGAATTTTTTTCCATACAACCATGGCCTTACTGTATTTGTCTCTCTTTTATAAAATACGTGAATGATAATAAAAGTTGTTGACTTTATTCTGGCTCTGGTTTTCTTTGTGTGCCTTGGAAATAGGGGGCCCCATACTCAACAGAGCTGGCATGGGTGATTGCATTGTCCAGAGATGTGGGTGCTGGGACTATGTCCTACCATCCTGCATGCTGAATGGCTTAAGGAAAATCAGGTTCCCTGTCTCGGGTCACTTTTGCAGCTAAAAGAGATTCCTATAAGATGATAATATGGTGGTTTTTTTGTACCTTTCTATGTTGAGCTACATAGTCCACTTAATCACTGGCAGATGTGAGAGGTGTGAGGCAGATTATAAAAGGGCACAGGAACCTGTTACACACGTAAGCTTTGATAAGATAAACTGTTTTAGTATGATAAAATCATAAAGAAAATCCATTTTTATATTCAACAGGTAAACAAATATCTACAAACACATGAACATATGAACAACAAAATTACGCGAAAAATAGAAGAATTACAAACACTACCCATTTTTTCTGGAGTGTACATTTTACACTGGAGACAGTTATCCAATCAGTCTTTGTGCATGGCTAGCACAACTGGATTACCCCTGGAGGGGACATTCCCCTGGGACTCATCAATCTTGACCTGCCCCGTGCCATTGATGGGAGTCTCCCCCTTGTGACTTGGCTCTGAACCTGCACCTCTCCTAAGGTGAGGCTGAAATTGGCCTCTCCCTCAGCCCTTGGTTACTTCAGGCCAGCTGAGTGAGTGGGAATGGAGAAGGAAATGCCCAGCATTGTTCCTGCAAGATGTCTGCAGATAGAAACTGGTTTCCAGATGATGTACTTTGAGTCCACCTATGCGGGGTGTGATGGCATATTCTGTGGTCTGAAGACGTTTTGCTGCTCATTAAGGAGGAGTGAAGACTGTGACTGGTAATTAGGCCAACAGCTGGTCGCCCTGCTTATTTGTTCAGGGAATTGCTATTTGCTTTCTGTATTTTCTTTTTCTTTTTCTTTTTTGAATTGCTATTTGATGTTCAGCCACAGGGAAAGATAAGGCCTGTGGCCCAGGAGTCAGGACCATTCTTGCCGACAGATGCCCTCTGTGAAGAACATATTTCAGAAGACAGTCTGGGCCAAGTGCAGGTTTGGGTGTCACACAACCAGGTTCACAGCCCACTGCGCCACTTATGGGCCGTGTGGCCTGCACGAGTCACTTGATCTCTCTCACTCTCCATTTCCTCATTGTAGAAAGATTATATCTCCACATTGGGATAAAATGTGACAGTGGCATGGCACCTGGCTGAGGTTTAATCAACAGTCCTGTTATAATCATTTGTCCACATGGACCTTCTGGAGAGAGAATCCTGTTAGCTCCCATCAAGCTCCTTGGGAAAGGCCCATCTGCAAGTCATTTGATGTTAACACAAACCAGAGTAACAGTGTATAAAACAGTAAAAGTTGGCTATGGAGAGTGCACTGTCCTCTAGAGTAGTTAAGAACCTGTCCAAAGTCACACAACTCAGCAGTATAGGAATGGATTAACTTATGGTACAGAGGTCCTCACGTCCTCTCCAGAACTGGCAGATATGATGTCACTGGTTGCTAAGCCTTGCTCCTAACAGTTCACAGCTAGAGGCTCCCTTGGTCAGTAAGGCCAATTGTGCCCCTAGCTTGAGAAAGAATATACCAAAGCCCAGAGAGATCACAGAGCCATGTAGAGGAATCGGAATGCCAGCTCCACACTCGTCCCCCTGTGCCTCTGTGCCAGATTTCAGTGTCCTGGTCTTTCCCCTGACAGGGTGACATAGGTTTTTAATTGAGGGCATTATGCTGCAGTCAGTGTGCATGAGTGCAAATCACAACTGTGCTGCTTATATCTGGGTAACACAACTTCTCTGTAGCTCAGCCTCCTGCATTGTGAAAGGGATATAATACAGTCATGCACCACATAACATTTTAGCCACAGATTGCATATAGCATCATGGTCCCGTAAGATTATAATATGTTTTTTGTTTGTTTGTTTTTGAGACCAAGTCTTGCTCTGTTGCCCAGGCTGGAGTGCAATGGTGTGATCTCAGCTTACTGCAACCTCTGCCTCCCGGGTTCAAGTGATTCTTCTGCCTCAGGCTCCTGAGTAGCTGGGATTACAGGTGTGCACCACCATGCCCGGCTAATTTTTGTATTTTTAGTAGGGACGGGGTTTCTCCATGTTGGCCAGGCTGGTCTTGAACTCCTGACCTTGTGATCCACCCGCTTTGGCCTCCCAAAGTGCTGGGATTACAGGCATGAGCCACCTTGCTCAGCCTATTTTATGGTATTTTTACTGTACCTTTCTATGTTTAGCTACACAGACACTTACCATTGTGTTAAAATTGCCTAACAGTATACAGGTTTGAACCATAAGAACAATAGGCTTACACATACAGCCTACGTGTGTAGTAGCCAGTATCATCTAGGTGTGGGTACATTCCACGATGTTTGCCCAATGACAAAATTGCCCAAAGACACATTTCTCAGAATGCATACCTCTCATTAAGCGACACCTGACTATAATAGGGTTGGACTAGTAAAGATAAATGATTTCATGGATGTAAAGAACTCAGAATGATGCCTTGTACATGACCAGTGGTCTACAATATTAGCCCCTATTTTGTTATTATTATTCATTGCCACTATGGCCTGAATGCTTGTGTCCATCCAATATTCACGTGTTGAAATCTAACTTTCACTGTGTTGCTTTTAAGAGGTAGCGCATCTGGAAAGTGACTATGGTATTCGGGCAAAGCACTCATGAATGGGATTAGTGCCTTAGTAAGAGAGGCCTGAGGGAGCTTGTTTAACCCTTTCCACCATGTGAAGACCCAGCAAGAAAGAGACATCGATGAGGAACGGGGCTCTCACAAGACTCCAAATGCTGGTGCCTTGACCTTGGACTTCCATGTCTCCAGAACTGAGAGAAATAGATTTCTGTTGTTTTAAGGTACCCAGTCTAAGGTGTCTGGTTATAGCCACTCAAACGAACTCAGACAATAGCATACTTGATATTTTTACTCCAGACAAAAAAGCCAGGCCTGGTGTCCCTCCCTGTGTGAACTCTTTTTTATCAGCCGCATGAGCATTGCCCTGTGGTCCTGCCAAAGTCCTGCACTCTTCCCACAAAATAGAGATTCACACCAGAAATATAAAGCCACAAGCAAGACAGTCCCTGTCCCCATAACAGAAACAGAAGGATGCCTACCAGTTCCACTACCACCTGCACCAATATGTGATGCAATATTTTTCTTTTAAATGATTCTATTTTCTTAGATATGTTTACATGAAAAGCAAACTCACTAGCACTGCTGAAAAAAGAATCAGTTTAACTTCCAGACATAGAATGTTGCCATCAAATTCTCCCTATTCATATCCCCTCTGCATCTCTGTTTTGCTTCCAGGACTGATCTTGATGTTTGATTTTGTTTAGAGATTTAAAGCCATAAGAGATGAGCATACCTAGACCAAAGGGAAGCTTCATCACTGCCCTCTCTCCCTTGGGAAGCTGAGAGGATTCAGACACAGCAGTGCCACCTCCCAGCCCTCTGAACCTGGGCTAGTGGCTTGACCTCCTTATATTGTCATTGTCCAGATTAGGATATGGGTTTATAAATAGAATGTATGTCCCTTTTCAATTGCTGTGAGGGTTCAAAGATGGAAAGTGACTAAACAGGGCCTAACATGGATTAATGTTATGTAGAGTAATAGGAATATGGGAGGAAACTGCTTTCTAATTGAAGGCAGAATCTGCACGATCCCTTTTCTGGGGACATCCCACATTTTCCAAGCTGCCATTCTGTAGTGGGGTGCCCGGCTAGTCTGTGGGGAGACCCTGGAGAGATTTATGCAAAGGAGGACCAGGACAAATGTGCCCATTCAGCCTCTCAAGAGTGAAGAATGGAAGGGAGGGAGACAGAGCCCTGTGTCTGTCCTGTTGCTGTGCATAGGAGAAATGTGGCTGAAGGACCAAGGTGGGGACAGACTCAGACGAGGCTGGAAATCCAAAGGTCACAGCCTTCACCTGTCCTTTGCACACAGTTCTCTCCCTATGCTCCCACTACTGCTGATCCTGAAAGTTGAACACGAGGCTAGGGTTGCAAGCGGTATCCAGGGAAGGTGAAGGTGATAACAGTCCTCAATCAGACTGGGTCACTGCCCACAGCCCAGCCAAGGACCACGGGCAGTGCAGACTCAGCAGGGTGGGTGCAAGGGCCAGGACGGGGCCTCTACTTTCTTAGACAGACAAATTCTATTAAATCCCAACAACCTCCCGGAGAAAGGCTCATGGGTTTGGAAGCATGACTCTGGATTAGATGCTGGGAATGAGACTGCAGCCTGGTGATTCTGCCAGGAGGAATGTGATGTTGGATAAGATCCTGCTGCTTGGCATTTGTACAGACAGCCTTTCTCACCCTTCACATCATTGGGTCTTCACACAACCTTGGGAATGACAGCCACAGGCCTCAGAACTGGGACAGCAAATATGCAGGGCCTGGAGTGCCTGTGTTGTCTTCCAGAGTAGTTAATCAACCTGCCTAAAGCCACGTAGCTCAGAAGTAAAGGGATGCATAAACCTATGCTACCCTGGCCTGTTGTCCTGGTCACAGCTGGCAGATGGTGATCAGCTCATCACTAGATGCTAAACTCTGCCTATCCTGGTTCAAATCTAGAAGGATGCTTTGGGATAGACCAATTTTGCACTGGGCTTGAGAGATGAGAACTGAAGCCCGGAGAGGTCACAGAGCTGTGCACGGAGACAATGACTGCCAACTGAATGTGCTTCCCATTGCTGCCTCTGCGCCAGATTTTCTGTGTCCTCATCTTCCTTGCGACTTGGTGGCATAGAGCGGTGGGTGAGGGCATGATGCTGCCGTCAGCATGCATGAGTGCAAATCCCACCTCTGCCACTTAGCTGTGCTTCACAACCTCTCTGTGGCTCAGTCTCCTCCCCTGTAAAAGGTGCATAATAATGGCATCTGGCTTGTAGGATTAAACAGTTTCATACATGTAAGAAACTTGGAATGACGCCTGGGAAGTGGTGAGTAGTCTGTATATTAGCTATTGCTTTTTTAAAAAAGTCATTACACATAGCATAGGGAATATTAGTTCATTCACGGACAAAGCAGCCAGGCCTGGAGTGCCTAGCCGTGTATGCTGTCATTGTCATCTACCACTCAAACACGTGTCCTGTGGACCAAAGAGAGCCATTCACTGTTTCCACAAATATGTCATCAATACAGGGTTATAAAGCTATGAGCAAGATGCTGTCCCTCATGTCAGATATAGAATGACTGCCATTTCTGCTGCCACATGCACATTTTATCTATCATTTCACATTGAAATGACTAAAATTTTCTTAAATATATTTTTATGAAAAGCAAACTCTCTTCCACCACCAAAAATGAAAATCAGTCTTATCCATATGTAGAAGATAGCCAGAAAAGCATATATATGTGCATTTGTATGTATGTATGTGTGGGTGTACACACACACACACATATGCTTATTATACTTATGGATTGCTTTTGTCATTGTCCATGGTTGAGTTGGTGACTTGCCATTATTATTATTATTATTATTATTTTGAGACAAATTCTCTCTCTGTCACCCAGGCTGGAATGCAGTTGTACAGTTTTGACTCACTGCAATCTCCACCTCCCAAGTTCAAGGGATTTTCCTGCCTGAGCCTCCCAAGTAGCTGGGATTACAGGCTTGTGTCACAATGCCCGCCTAATTTTTGTATTTTTAATAGAGATGGGGTTTTGCCATGGTGGCCAGGCTGGTCTTGAACTTCTGGCCTGCAGTGATCTGCCATCTCGGCATCCCAAATTGCTGGCATTACTGGTGTGAGCCACCGTGCCCAGCCTTAAGTTTTTCTTTGAATCTGGGGCTGGGTCTAAGGTTGGGAGGGAGCCCAAGGCTGACCCTGATTGTATGCTTCTGGGGGACTGGCCTTCCTTTGTCCCCATAGGTTGTCACTGCCTTTCCAGTCATCTGTCCTGTCCAGGGCATCTGTGGAGCTGGGCAGCTTTCTCACTGGAAGGCCCACCCAAAATATCCCCCAGTTGTCTCCTGACAAAGCCATGCCATCCTGAACTAAGGATCTTTTCAGGCTGGAGGTTCCAGCCTGGCCTCTGTTGGGCAGGAAGATCCCTGGTCAAGTCTGCTGTGACTTCTCACTCTCCCCTTCTTCCTCAGCCTGCTGCTCCTGCTGCCCCATGGGTTATGCCAAGCGTGCCCAGGGCTGCGTCTGCAAAGAGACATCAGAAAAGTGCAGCTGCTGTGGCTGATGCCAGGACAGCCCTACTCCCAGATGTAAACAGGCGTATTTACAAACCTGGAATTTTTTAAAAAAATACCACTGTAACCCATTTGCTAAATTTCTTTTCCTATGAAACATGTGAGTGATAATAAAACACTTTAGACCTGATTCTGACTTCAGCTTCTCTTGTGTGCTTTGGAAATCAGACACTGTGGTGGAGGATTGAACTGGGGATGAAGATTACTGGGCTCTAGATGAAAATGTGAGCCCCTAACAGTCCAAGAGCCTTAAGGCAAGCCAGGCTGCCTCACTGTGCTTCATCTTCTATATGATGGAACAGCCCTGCGTCAGGTCATTGGTGGAAATCCGGGGTACAGGACCACCTTCATTCTCAAATGTGGCACAGAAACTTCTCAATGCCTCCTGCTCCTTCTCTGATTTCTCTGCCCAACTTCAATTCCTCTTTGGATTTCAGGTTCAAAAGTGACTACAGGGGATGGAATCAAACTCCTTAGTTATTTTAATCCTACACGGGGCTTCTCAAACTCCTCTGTGAAGGAGGAGTTTTTAATTCCTATCCATTCCACACCTAAACCTTGGTAAATGAAATAATATTAATAATGGAAATCATGAGATCAAACACAAAATACAAAATCAGTCTGAGCAGGGTGACTCACACCTATAATCCCCAGGCTTTGAGAGGCTCAAATGAAAGGATCACTTGACACCAAGAGTTTGAGACCAACCTTGGGAACATAGGGAGACATCTGTCTCTAAATAAATAAATAAATGCTAGCATGATGTGGTGGTGCAAGTCTGTAATCCTAGCTACTTGGAGGCTAAGGCAGGAGAATCCATCTAGCTAAGGAATTGGAGGATGCAGGGTGCCATGATTGCACCCCAGTCTGGCTGAGGCTTCAGATCCTTGTCTCAGCACCTGCGGGGTCTCCCATCCACACACTGAGCTGCCCTCAGGGGAGTTTCACCCGGTCTGTCTGCTGTGCACAGCCCAGAGTAGGACCTATGGGGACGCTGACTAGCCAGGCAGGTGCAAGGGCAGGCTGGGGTCCTCTGCGCCCGGCCCCCTCCCCTGACTACAAAAGCAGTGGCCAGCTGTTGGGGTCTGTGAGAGTTCATAGATGGAAAGTGACTAGGCTGTGAGGAGACCCTGGAGAGATTTATGCAAAAGGAGGACCCAGACAAATGTGCCCATTTGGACTCTCAAGTGTGGAGAATGGAAGGAAGGGAGGCAGGGCCCTGTTTCTTCCGTGTTGCTGGACACAGGAGAAATGTGGCTTAAGGACCGACATGGCAACGGGGACAGGGACAGGCAAAGCCAGAGATCCGAAGGTCACATCCTCAGCCTGTCCTTTGCACACGACTATCTTTCTGTGCTCCCTGCTCCCGCCAAACCAGACAGTTGAGCACGAGACTGGGGTTGCACTCGGACTCAGGAAAGGCTTACCTGTTGAGAAGGAACCCGGGCAGACCCGGGGGTGTGGGGCGAAGGTCAGGATCTCGGCTCACGCGGGAAGCCAAGGGGCGGGACTAGCAGGTAATCTCAAGGACCTAGCAAGGCCTGGCAGGTGAGAGAAGCAGCTCACCCGGGCGCACAGCGCCTCCCGTGTGAGCAGGTGAGAAAGGAGCGGCCGGCCCCGCGGTGTTCACTGAACTGCGCTCTGGCTACTTTGCGCCCGGCCTGTTTGCTGCGCACATTCCAGCCAAGGATCACCGGCAGCACCGAAAAAGCGGGGCGGGTGCAAGGGCGGGGCGGGGTCTCTGCTCCCGGCTCCCTCCCCTGACTATAAACACACCGGCCAACTGTTGAGCTCCACCAGGCCTTCCACGAGTTCCACTGAGTCTTCGCTTCTCGCTTGGGAGCTCCAGTCTCACCTCGGCTTGCTATGGACCCCAACTGCTCCTGTGCCGCTGGTAAGGGACGCCCGGGTTCTGTGCCTTGGGATGCCAAATTCCCAGGTATCGTAGAGTTCCTGGGTTTGAGGAGGTCGTATTTTGCGGTCTGCACTGTAGGGCACTTCTTTACTTTGTCCAGGGCTCTCCTCTTGGCCAGGCTCCTAAATGCATTTTCCTGCTGCCTGTGCTTCTAGGTCTGAGTTGAGGGTCCTGAGGCTCAAGGCTGTCCTGTTCCACATCACCCCGTTGGTCACGGGCTGCTGGCTAAGCCCTAATGCTCTAACCAGGCTCTGGGCAGCCGCTTTCGATAGGAGGCAGGGGACATTGCCGATTTGGGGTTCAGGACAGAAATTCGAAGTCACTTGCCCGGAGCCTGGGACTTTCCTCTGGAGTGCAAACAGGAGGGTACTTGCCCTCCTCAGCCTGAAGGGAGAGGACAGGAGTTTCTCTTCCTCTGCTGAGTGAGAAAGGAGCTCTGCAGGCTGCCCCTGCACACAGGAGGGGGCACTGGAGACTCACCCACTGCTGTACCTTCTGCATCTTACTCACTGTCCACTGCCTTTTCTCTTCCTTGCAGGTGGCTCCTGCGCCTGTGCAGGCTCCTGCAAGTGCAAAGAGTGCAAATGCACCTCCTGCAAAAAGAGTGAGTGTGGGGCCATCTCCAGGAATCTGGGGCTGTGGCTAAGGTTGGGAGGGAGCCCGAGGCTGGCCCTGAGAGCATGCTTCTGGGGGATTGGCCTTTCTTTGTCCCTGTAGGCTGTCACTGCTTTTCCAGTCTTCTGCGCTGTCCAGGGCTCCTGTGGGGTTGGGCAGCTTTCTCATAGAAAGACCCACCCCAATATCCACCAGTTGTCTCCTGACAAAGCCATGCCATCCTGAACTAAGGATCCTCTGGGGCTGGAGGCAGGGATCAAGCCAAACCTCTGAAGGGGTAGGACAGTCCCTGGCCAAGTCTTCTCTGACTTCTCCCTCTCACCTGTCTCCTCAGGCTGCTGCTCCTGTTGCCCCGTGGGCTGCGCCAAGTGTGCCCAGGGCTGCATCTGCAAAGGGGCATCAGAGAAGTGCAGCTGCTGCGCCTGATGTCCGGACAGCCCTGCTCCCAGACATAAATAGAGTGACACAAAAAATCCAGGATTTCTTTTCTACAACCCCAACCCATTGCTACATTCCTTTTTCTCTGAAATATGTGAATAATAATTAAACACTTAGACTTCAATCCGGTTCTGGTTCCCGTTCTGTTTTTTGCAATAAGGGACTGGGGTGAGAGATTGAACTGGGAGTTTAGAGACTGGGCTCTAGATGGAAATGTGAGCCCCTAACAGAGCGCCCTCAGGGAAGCCTGGTTAACTCACCGAGCTACATCTTCTGTAAAATGTCCCTGCACTGTGCCGGATCACATGGGGACAGGACATACACGATCACCTCCAATCATGTTAAGTGTTGCACAGAGAGCCTTCTCCATTCCTCATTTTTATTCTCAGATTTCCCTGCCCAAGTTTAGTTTTCATCAGATTTTAGGCTTGAAAGTGACCACAGGACATTGATTCTAATGCCTCAGTTGCTTGAATCCTATACGAGGCTTCTCAAACTCCATGATAAAGGGACAGTTTTCATTTTTTATCCATCCCAGACCTAAACCTTTGTAAATAAAGTAGTATCAATTATGAAGATAATGAAACACAAAATACAGAACCCATTTTTTTACATTTTACCAGAAAAAAATAAATATATACAGAAATAATAGAGAAATTGAAGATTTACAAACTCTACATATGATTTGCATTGCAGACTGGAAACAGCAGACTGGCCCCACTGGGGACCACACATCTTCAGCAGCACAGGCCAGGACATTCTCATGAGGAACCATCAGGCTTGGCCTACTCAGTGTCACAGACGGCACACTCAGGACACTCTCTGAACCCTGAGAGCTCCCTGTTGGGACTTGGCTCTGAACCTTTGCAAGTTTCTCCCAGGGTCAGACTGTTTCTTCCTCTTACAAATTCCAGCCCTTTACTACTTCACACCAGCATGCTCTCGGCAAGATGTAGTGTGATTGTGGGTTGCAGATAAAATTGTTTTGGAATTTTGCTTTTGATTTCATCATCTCCATAATTAATAATACTTTATTTACAGAAGTTCTCGGAACACAGCTATGCAGCTTGTGCAAGTTGCTGAGCGTGGTGATGTTCCTTAGGAAGGAAAAAGTTCCTGGATGTCTTGTTAATGACAAGTTAGTCCCTCCATTTGTGGAGGGAATGCTGTTTGATGTGCAGCACTGCACTCCAGCCTGGGCGAGAGCAAGATTCTGTCTCAGAAAAAAAAAAGAAAGAAAGAAAAACTAGAAATGTATGTCTTGTATACACATATATAGATACATATATTACACATATGGATTTCTTTTGTCACAGCCCATGGTTAAGCTTGTGGCTCGACATTGTTTAAAAGATTTCCAGCAACAGAGAAATGCTGACGACGTACCTGTGCCAAAGCAAGGCTTGATCATGGACACTTTCTCTTGAGAGGGTGGCTAGATTCAAATCACTGGCAAGTTTTCAGCTCTGTGATGTTGAGCAAGTTACTTAAACTTTTTGTTATAGTTGTCAGATGAGTAAAACGGGTTCATAAATAGTATTTCCCTTTAGGATTGTAGGGAGTGTTCAAGGAATGAATGATTTTAAAACGCCTGGCACAATCTAAATGTCACATGATAAAACATTGAGGAGAAATACCCACGTCTCTCCTTGATCTTGATGGAAAGCAGGGTCTACATGTCACCTAAAGTCATCCTCTTTGGAGAGCAGCCCTCATTTTCAAAACTGCCATCCTGCAGTGGGGTAGCAGGCAGGCCTGGGGTAGACCCGGAGAGACTTATATGCAAAGGAGGACCCGGACAAATGTGCCCACGATCACCTCCGAAGAGCATGGAAGGAAGAGAGAGGGCCCGACGCGTGGTCGCCGCGTCCTGTGTTCAGGTGGAACGAGTTCGAGGGTCCTAAGTCGGAAGAGTGACAGGCAATGCGGGGGGAGGGCGAGGGAGAAGCAAAAGTCACTTCCGCCGCCTCTCGTCTGCACACAGCTCGCTAGGTCTGCTCCCGGCTCCCGCCTAAGCAGAAGGTGAGCAAGAGGATGGAGCTGCTCACGGACCCGGGAGGCGAAGCGGGGCCGTAGCGAGAGGAGGACTGGGGGGAGGGGAGTGAGTGGATAGCGCGACCACCTGGGAATGGGAAATGGCCCTCAGGGTGGCAGAGGCGTGGCGTACCTCCGGCAGCACAGCCCCTCCCTCGAGAGCGGGCGCTAAAGGGGCAGCCCCTGGGGGCCCACCCTGGGACACTCAGGGGATGGTGCGCCCGGCCCGCCTGCTGCGCACAGCCCAAGCGAGGACAGTTGGCGCTGCGGATTCCACGTGGGGGTCGGGGAGGAGTGCTCTGCACCCGGCCCCCTCCTCTGACCATGAATTGAGCGCTCGCTCTTCCTCAAATTGACCACGCCTCCCAACTGCCCCACTGCTTCTTCGCCTCTTGCTTAGAAACTCCAGCTTCACCTCTCCTCGAAATGGACCCCAACTGCTCCTGCTCCAGTAGTAAGAGATACCGCGTTTCGGGACTTACGATCTCCGTTTTCATGCCAGAGAACAGAATGTCCCTGGGGCAGGAGGGAGGTGCATGTTAGCTCTTCCTAAAGTGGACTCCTTTACTTTGCACTTCTGGTGCTTTTTCCCCCTCGTCAAGCGCCTTCATCACCACTTAGACCATCTTCCCAGCGCCTCCGATTTCTGAGGCGAGAGGACTAAGGCTCAAAACTGCCAGGTCACCCTGATAGCCAGTGGGATCCTGCGCTGGGACCCAGGGCTCTGACCCAGCATTAGAGCTGCCTGAGGTGGATGGGAAGCAGGGAGCATTGCCTCTTAGAGATTACTGACATAAGGTCTTGTGAAGTAAAATTAGGAGTGCGCCTGTCCACCCGAGCCTGTAAGGGAGAAAACAGAAGCTGGGCTTCTGTGTACCTGCGTGGAACAAGATACCAGGTTTCCCGTGCACTGAGCGGGAGACTGCTGAGGGGCTGCTCCTAACCCTGCACCATACTCACCATTCACTGCCTTTTTCTTCCTTGCAGGTGACTCCTGCACCTGTGCCAGCTCCTGCAAATGCAAAGAGTGCACATGCACCTCCTGCAAGAAGAGTGAGCGTGGGGCCTTCCCTGGGAATCTGGGGGCTGGGCAGAGTCAAAGGAGGGATCTCAGATGTCCACAGGCAGGAGCAAGCTAATCACCAGCTTCCCACATCCCCTGAAACGGATTCAGGATCAGAGCTGGAAGAACATTAGAGATGGTTGATCCCCACCCAATCTTCATTCTTACAATGGAGAAACTGAGGACACAAGAATGTGCCAGCTGGCCAAGCACAGTCCTGATACTTGAGGACTTTCCTCACAGAAGTGTATGGTCCTGGGGAATTGGCCTTCCTTTGTCCCCACATACCCCAGTCACTGCCTGTCCAGTCTTCTGCCCTGTCCTGGGCTCAGGTGGGGCTGAGCGTCTTTTTCATAGTGTTGTAACTGAGCAAGTTAGAAGGAACGTACCACGCTCTGAGTTCCAAATTAAGAGTCCTTTACTAATTATCCGGCGACCAAGAGATGGCTAACGCTCAAAATTCTCTCAGCCTAGAGGAAGGGGCCTGATTATCTTTTATACCTTGATTTAGGTAGGGGAGGGGAGTACCTAGCTGAAGTGGAATTTTACATAAGTAGAAAAGCAGGTTAGTGGAAGGTCTGCGGGCACAGGTGGTTTCCATACAATTACCAAGAAGGGGGGCAATCAGGTTCCTTCTACACAATGATGATAGGGAAACTTTTTCTTACAATGTGGGGGGAGGGGGGAAGATATGCCAAGCAGGATACAAGTGTTAAGAATAGTACGCCTCAATGCTTCTAAGTGCAGCATGACCCAGTTATGCACCCAAAGGGGCTGTAATAAAGAGGGAGTAGCCAGGTTGGACTTTACAGCTAAAATGGAGTCAGTTATGCTAGCCCAGGGTAAGTTATTACAATAGGAAGACTTTCACTCCAAAAACTGACGCATTGTCTCCTGACAGAGCAAACCATCCTGAACTAAGGCTCCTTTGGGTCCGGGTGCTAGCTTCGGCCAGGCCCAGTGTTGGGGCAGGGAGGTGCCTGGTCAAGTCTTCTGTGACCTGTCACTCTCCCCTTCTTCTCCAGGCTGCTGCTCCTGCTGCCCTGTGGGCTGTGCCAAGTGTGCCCAGGGATGTGTCTGCAAAGGCATGTCGGACAGGTGCAGCTGCTGTGCCTGATGTGGGGAAAGCCCTGTTCCCAGAGGTAGAAAGTGTCCAAACCCGGAATTGTTTTCCATACAATCCTGACCCAATAGGACATTTGTTTTTTCAAAAATAAGATATGTTAATCATAATAAAAGTTGACTTTATTCTGGCTCTGTTTTATATTATGTGCCTTGGACAAAGGAACCTGACACCAAACAGAGCTGGGATGAAGGATTGCATTGAGACCAGACACATGTGTGCTGGTACCATGTCTTATCATTTTACACACTGAGTGCCTTAAGGCAAATCACGTTACCTGTCTCAGCTAAAACATGTAAAAGCATTACACAGTAGGTCTGGCATGGTGAGTCACACCTGTAATAGCAGCATTTTGGGAGGCCAAGGTGAGTGGATCACCTGAAGTCAGAAGTTCAAGACCAGCCTGGCCAATGTGATGAAATCCCCATCTCTACTAAAAATACAAAAGTTAGTTGGGAGTGATTTTGAGTGCCTGTAATCCCAGCTATTCAGGAGGCTGAAGCAAGACAATCACTTGATCCCAAGAGGCAGTGGTTGCAATGAGCCGAGATCGTGCCACTGCATTCCAGCTTGGGTGACAAGAGGGAAACTACATCTCAAAAAAAAAAAAAAGGCATTATACATGTAAGAGATACAATGGCATGGGCATCTGTAACAGACCTAAGCTTTGGCAAAGTGAACTAAAATTAATTAGTATGAAATGTAAAAACAAAATCTACTTTTTATATTCAATAGGCAAATTATTAATAAATACAAATATATGAAAATAAAAAACTTATGAAAATCAAATAATATATGAAAAAATATATGACTATAAATACACATATGAAAAATGAAATAACAAAAAAAAGAATCTACAAACATTGCATATTTGTTCTTGGGTGTATATTTCAGACTGGGAACAATTTGTAGACTGGCCCCAGTGCGTGGATCACACACCTTCAGCAGTGCTGACCTTGACATATCCAAAAGAAACTGTCAGTCTTGACCTGCCCCATGTCACTAATGGAACTCTTGCTACACCTGAGAGCTCCTTGTTCTAACTTGGTTCTGCATCTTTGGAAGTTTCTCCCAAGGTCAGGGGGCATCTCCTCCTTCAAATTCCAGCCCTTGGTTACTTCAGGCCAGAACAGTGAAGAGTGAGATGGAGCGAAGTGTCCAGCATTATCCTGGCAAGCTGACTATAGATAGCAATTAAAGTCCCTAGGTGAAGTATTTTGACTCCACCTATGCAGGGGAGATGGCATATTCTGTAGTTTGAAGGCATGTGGTGGTCATTGAGAAGGATGAGGACTGATCATTGCTACCAACAGCTGGTCCCTCTGGCTATCTGCTCAGGGAATTGTTATCTGATGTTCAATCAGAAGGAAGATGAGAGGCCCAGGAGTCAAGGCCTAGGTGGGTTGCAGGTGCTCTTTGTGAAGAGGGAATTTCAGAAGGTAGCCTGGGCCAAGTGCAGGCTTTGGTGTCACACAACCGGTTCACAGCCCGCTTCACTCCTTACTGGCTGTGTGGCCTGCACAAGTCACTTAACCTCTCTGAGCTTCCATTTCTTCATCTGTATAAAGGAGATTATATTTCCATATAGGGGTTAAATGGGACAGTGGCCTGGTACTAGTGGCCTAGGGCTTACTGAACAGTGCTATTATAATTATTTGTCCACGTGGACTTTCCAGACAGACAATCCTGTTAGCTCCCATCAAGCCCCTTGTAAAAGGTCCATCTTCCTGGAGGTATTATGTGGACTGGAAGTTAGAGATGGATCTGAAGTCTTGCTGATCTGGTCTCAAGGGCATGTGGATGACCTCCTGCACCAGCTCTCCAGGATAAGACACTGCTCCAGCATTCAGAGAACAAGCCTTTCCCACCTTTCAAGTCATTTGATCTTCACACAAAGAGACAGTGAATGCACAGGGTTTGGTGAGATGGTACTGTCTTCTAGAGGAGTTGCACTGTCCTCTAGAAGAGTTAAGCAATCTTCTCAAGGTCACACAGTTCAGAAGTAAAGGCATGAATGAATCTATGCTGTGGCTGTCCTTATGCCCTCGCCATAGTGGAAGATCATGCTGTCTGTTATCGGATACTAAGCCCAGCCCCTCGCAGTCCAGAGCTGGAAGGCCCATGGTTAGTTATCCCATTTGTGCCCCTGACCTGACAGCTGGGTAACTGAAGCCCAGAGAGGACACACAGCTATGCAGAGGCTCTCACAGCCAGCACAGTGCTCTTCCTACTGTGCCTCTGTGTCAGAATCAGTGTCTTCATGTGTCACAGGGCAAGATGATAGAGGGTTTCGGTTGAGGGTATTATCCTATGGTCAGCCTGTATGATGTGTCATCATGTACACCTGGGTGACTCAATCTCTTTTTGGCTCAGTTTCCTGCACTGTGAAAGGGTAGAATATAATAATACATCATGTGCTGTGTAAGGACATTTTAGTTATAGATGCACTGCATATAGCATAGTGGTCCTATAAGGTTATAAGGTAATTCTACTGTACCTTTCTATGTTTAGCTACATCTAGATACACAAATACTTACCACCATGTTCAAATTGCCTTCAGAATTCAGTACAGTAGCATGCTGTACAGGTTTGAAGCCTAGGAGCCATAGGCCATATCACAAAGCTTAGGTCTGTGGTAGGCCATAATATCTAGGTTTGTTATTATACACTTTATATTTTTACAACCATGAAATCACCTAACAATGCATTTCTCAGAATGTATTTCCATCACTAAGCAGCATATGACTGTAATGGGGTCTGACTTGTAGAAATAAATGATTTAATAGGTATAAAGAACTTAGAATGGTGCCTTGTACATGGCAAGTGATCTATAATATTAACTATTACTGTTATTATGATTCATGGCTGCTCCGGCTGAAATGCTTGTGTCCCTCCAATATTCATGTGTGCCAATATCATTTTCAATGGGTTGAGATTGAGGTGGTGGGTTTGGGAGGTGACTGCAATAAGAGCACAAAGCGCTTATGAATGGGATTAGCGCCTTAATAAGAGAGGCCCGGGGGAGCTTGTTCAACCATTTCCACCATGTGAAGACCCAGCAGGAAAGAGACATCCATGAGGAATGGGGCTCTAACAAGACTCCAAATATGCTGGTGCCTTGACCTTGGATTTCCATGCCTCCAGAGCTAAGAGAAATAGATTTCTGCATTTTAAGGTACCCAGTCTAAGGTATCTGGTGCTAACAGCCCAAACATCTCAAATAATGGCATAGATAGATGACATTTTTACTTCAGACAAATAAGCTGGGCCTGGAGTCCCTCCCTGTGCGTCCTTCATCAAACTCATTAGCACTACCGAAAAAAGAATCAGTTTAACTTCCAGACATAGATGTTGCCACCAAATTCTCCCTATTCATATCTCCTCTGCATCTCTGTTTTGCTTCCAGGACTGAACCTGATGCTTGGTTTTGTTTAAAGATTTCAAGCAGTAAGAGATGATACCTAGGCCAAAGGGAAGCTTCATCACTGCCCTCTCTTCCCCGGGAAGCTGAGAGGATTCAGACCCAGCAGTGACACTTCGAGGCCTCTGACCCTGGGCCAGTGCACTTGAACTCCTTGTATTGTCATTGTCCAGATTAGGAATATGGATTCATAAACAGAATGCGTGTCCCTTTAGGATTGCTGTGAGTTCAAAGATGCCAATGATAACATGGATTCATGTTATGTAGAATAATAGGAATATGGAAGGAAAAACATCCAGGTTTCTTGAATTTCATTTAATCCAGGGCCCGCATGTCACCTAAAATCTCTCTTCTGGGAGCATCCCACATTTTCCAAATTGCCATCCTGTAGCAGGGTGCCCAGCTAGGCTGTGGGGAGACAATGGAGAGTTTTATGCAACGGAGGACCCGGAAAAAATGTGTCCATTCAGCCTCTCAAGAGTGGAGAATGCAAGGAAGGGGGTAGAGCCCTGTGTCTGTTCTGTTCCTGGACATAGGAGAAACGTGGCCAATAGACGGAGGTGGCGACTGGGACAGAGACCGGCAATGCAGGAAATCCTAGGGTCCCGTCCTTGGCGTCTCGTTTGCACACTGCTCCCTCGCCCGCTTCTGCCGATCCAGGGACGTGATCCAATGACTCTGGGAAATGCAAAGCTACACACAGTGGAGTGGGGGCTGAGGGTGTGTAGACGAGCGGGATTCCGAGCTTCCCAGCACGCCTAGGAGAGGGAGTGCCGGGTAATGCCAGAGAAATTGGGAAGGCAGGCAGGACGGCAGGGACAACACGTACTGCCAGTTTCTCAGTTTCTCAGTGGCCTTTGGCCAAAAAGGGGTGGGCTCCGCGGCGCGCACCGCGCTCAGCTCGTGGGACTGTGCACCCGGCCCGCCTGCTGCGCACAGCTCAGCGCAGGACCGCGGGCCGCGCAGAATCTGCGAGGGGAGTGCAAGGACGGGGTGGGGCCTCTGCGCCCGGCCCCCTCCCGGGCTATAAAGGGAGCCGCCGGCTCTGGGGCGTCACCACGACTTTCATCGGTGCTGCAGCTTGTTTGTTTCTGGATTGGGAACTCCCGCTTCTCCTTGCCTTGAAATGGACCCCAACTGCTCCTGCTCACCTGGTAAGGGACACCTGGCTCTGCCCCTTAGGATGCCCGCATCCCAGCCACAGTACGAGCTGTTTCTGGGTTTGAGAAAGTCGCATTTTAAATTCTGAGCTGAAGGGGACTCCTTCGTTAAGCGCTTTCTTCCCGATCACGTTCTCGAGACCACTTCCCTCCTCCCTGTGCCTCTAAATCAGGGTTGAGAGTACTGAAGCCCAAAGCTGTCCTGCTCCACGTCACCCAGTTGGTCAGGGGGCTGCTGGCAGAGCCCCAATGCTCTGACCAGCCAGGGTGGATGGAAGGCTGGGGACCATTGCCTCTTCAGAGTTCAGGACAGAAGGTTCGGGCCTCCAGTCCCAGTCTTCCTGGGCTGTGTCTGGAGCCCGGGACCTTGCTTATGGAGTAAAAGCAAGAGGACACTTGCCCTTCCCAGCATGAAGGGAGAGGAGATGGGGCTTTTCTTCCTCTCCCATGAGTGGGAAAGGAGCTCTGAGTGCTGGCCCCGCAGCACAGAGGAGGAGGCAGAACTAAGAGTTATTGACTACTGCTGTGCCTTCTGCATCTCACTCACCACCGCTCACTGCCGTTTTCTCTTCCTTGCAGGGGGCTCCTGTGGCTGTGCTGGCTCCTGCAAATGCAAAGACTGCAAATGCACCTCCTGCAAGAAGAGTGAGTGCGGGGCCTTCCCTGAGAATCTCGGGGATGGGCCACGTTAGAGCAGGGAACCCAGAGCTCCGCAGGCAGGGGTGGGCCAATGACCAGCTTCCCCAAACACCTCGCTCTGCACCTGATTCACAGTCAGACCTCAAAGTGCCTTAAAAATGGGTGAGCCCCAGCCTCTCCTTATTAAACTAGAAACCGAGGCCAGAGAGGTTACCAGGTAGTGCTGGGGACAAAGCTCCAACGTGAACCTAGGTCTTCTGCCTCCTGATGCAGCCTTCTTAACCCTTCTGGGTCCTGAAGCACTTCAGGCACAGATCTTGGAGACCCTGTGTAGTTTCTAATCTGATGATGCAGCCCTTTCCTGCTGGGGCAGCCCAGAGTTACCCTGGCCCTCCCCAGAACTGCTTTGTCAGGGGTTTGCCACCCGTTGGACTGTGAAGACTTTCCTCACTTAAGTGTGGGTTTTAGGGGAACTGGCCTCCCTTTGTTCTCATACCCCCAATCACTGCCTGTCCACTCTTCTGCCCTGTCCTGGACTCAGGTGGGGCTGGGCAGCTTTTTCACATAAAACCCTCAGGCCAAAGTTCCAGCAGTTGTCTCCTGACAAAGCCACACCATCCTGAAATGAGGGTCACCTGGCGCCGGAGGCAGGGCTTGAGCTGGGCCTCTGCTGGGGGAGGGAGGTGCCTGGTGGAGTCTGCTGACCTCTCTCTCTTCTTCCCCAGGCTGCTGCTCCTGCTGCCCTGTGGGCTGTGCCAAGTGTGCCCAGGGCTGCATCTGCAAAGGGATGTCAGACAAGTGCAGCTGCTGCGCCTGATGCCAGGACAGCCTTGCTCCCAGATGTAAATAGAGCAACCTGTATAAACCTGGATCTTTTTTGTACAACCCTGACCCATTTGCTACATTTTCTATGAAATATGTGAATGGCAATACATTCATCTAGACTATTCTGGCTCTGGGTGTCTCATTTGTTGTTGGATAGATCGCACTTGGTTCTAGTTGGGTTGTAGGGAACCCATATCATGGGGCATTTCAGAGGGGACCATGGCAGTGGGAGTCTGGGTGCAAGGTGTCCTGCAATCCTGCAGGGCCTTGGCTCTCCTTTCTGAACTATCGCAAACTAGGGTGTTTATTCTACCACCCTCTAGCAACAGTTAAGTGGTAGTAGCTGCCCTTTTTGTGTATCTGTAACATGGCCTATACTCAACAGCCACCTATGGTGTGCCTGCTGCATACACAGTTAGGCATGGGATTCTCAGTGGTGAGGGGAACAGGGGGCTTGTGGGCTGCTGGGGAGACAGATGATAAAGACTCTTATAAAGAAGGTGCTAAGTCTGGGCATGATGGCTTACACCTGTAATACTAGTACTTTGGGAGGACAAGGCAGGCAGATCACCTGAGGTCCAGAGTTCAAGACCAGTCTGGCCAACATGGCGAAACCCCGTCTCTACTAAAAACACAAAAATTTGCTGGGCACAATGGTGGGTTCCTGTAATCCCAGCTACTTGGGAGGCTAAGGAAGGAGAATCACTTGAACCCGGGAGGCAGAGGATGCAGTGAGCCGAGATCATGCCATTGCACTCCAGCCTGGGTGACAGAGCGAGAGTCCATCTCTAAAAAAAAAAAAATGCTGTGACTGAAAGTACTTGGGGTGAGCCTGAATGAAGAACTCTTTCCACTGGGTCTGAGAGCTGCACTCCTGCAGGGGGCACAGCTCTAGCAAGGGTCCAGAAGTGGGGAAGAGCCTGGCGCTTGGAGAACAGAAAGAAGGCCAGTGTGTGATTGTGATTGTGTAAGGGGAGAAGCCCATGTTCCCTTTGGAGAGGGGAGAGCAGAGGACACGTCATGCCTCATTCATCTGAAGGACTGCCTCACTGGCTGCACAGTTGAATCACTTGGGGGCGTTGGAAAAGTACTCAAGCCAGTATTCCACTCCTCCCACCCCTGCAGCCCCCTTTTTGATTTTTTTAGGGCTAAGTGGGCCCAGGGAACTTCCATTTTTAATAAGTACCTAGGTTTGAAGCAGTCACATGGAATTATTTGGTGAAATAAAATGGCCTGTGTCCGTTCCTCTCTGGTTTCAGGACCAGGAGATATTTCCCAACCCAGTTGGTTTTTGGAGCAACTCTCCAACATGCGGCTGCCTGTACTGGTGACTGAGGGAACTTGGAGGTGCCTAGCTCCTGGCTGGCTGTGGAGGGAGAGGCGGGCAAGCCTCACCATGCAGTGTGGCAAGTGTCTTAATGGAGACCAAACCAAGCTCAGAGGGCAGATCTGAGCCTCCTTGGGGGCTCATGCTATGGAGACACCACCCCATGAGGGGGAGTTGGTGTCTGAAGTGCCATTTTCTGGGGAGAGAATCTGACAGGGACCTCATAAGGCATGAGCAAGGCTGTGATGTGGGTGCTGCCCCATTTGTCTGAGATTTGGTCCGCTGCCAAAGCCACGAATGCACCCAGCCATTGCTCTTGCACAACTCTGTTTTGGGAAATTGCAGCTGCCAAACCTCTCAAAGGATAGGTACAAAATGTTTTTGCCAGGTCTGATAAACATGATCATTCAACTTGCAGCTTTTTCTTTTCCAGGTCATCTGTGAAGTGGCATCCTGTTCCATCCCTCACCCCCAGTCCTGAGCCCCATCTTCCCTGGGACTGGGTGGGGCATGATTATCATGGATGTCTGTTAGAGAGATTCATTTAGAGTCATTTGGTTTTTTTGATGTGGCTGTTATTGGAATGGCTTAATTCCAGAAGTTTCAGTGTCAAGCACACCATCATGAAACAGCCTGGTAAAGCAGTTAAGTGCGTCGGCTCTGGAGCCAGGCTGCCTGCCTAGACCCACAGCCCCACTAGTTAGGCGAGTTATGCGGTCTCTCTGCACTCACATTTAACTGCATGTGGGGACAATAATAGGGCCTATCTCATAGGGTTGTGGTGAGGTTGAATGTGGCTAGTACAGTCCCTGGAGCCTATCAAGGCCTCAGTAAGTGCGGGCCAGGTGTGGTGTCTGACAATCAGTAGGCGATTCCTAAATGTTCTCTGCTTAATTCAACGAGCACTTACTGGACCCCCTACTGTATGTAAACCATTGTACTGCACACAGAGAGGTAAGAAAATATATAGATAAGAGCCAGTTCCTTTGCTGGAGATCTTATTCAAGTCTCTATTGAAATCAGGGAGCAATTATTTACCACTGCAAGATGCAGTTGCTGAGCTGGGGCAGAGAGCCACATGGGAACTAGAGATTTCTACCTCCAGGAGAAGGATCCATTCCACACTGACTCTGGAATCTGCTGAGCATGAGACAGGCTAAGACAGAGGTATGAACACTTTGGGAGAAGGATGTGATTTAGCCGGACCAGGAGAGCAGGAGAAAAACATTCACTCGACTGGGCACAGTGGCTTATGCCCGGAATCCCAACATTTTGGAAGGCAGAGGAGGGCAGATCGCTTGAGCCCAGGAGTTTGAGACCAGCCTGGGCAACATGGCGAAACAATGTCTCTACAAAAATTAAAAAAAAAAAAAATTAGCTGGGCATGGTGGCATGCACCTGTAGCCCCAGCTATTCAGGAGGCTGAGGTGGGAGGATCACTTGAGCCTGGAATGTTGAGGGTACAGTGAGCTGAGATTGTGCCATTGCACTCCAGCCTGGCTGACAGAGCAACACCCTGTCTCAAAAAACAAACAGGTATTTTTGGTAGAGACAGGGGGTCTCACCACGTTTCCTGGGCTGGTCTGGAACTCCTGGACTCAAGCCATCCACCACCTGGGCCTCTCAAAGGGCTGGGATTACAGGTGTGAGTCACCATACTGGTTTAATTTTTTTAAAAATACATAGCACCGAATGGACAAGACAGAGGCATTGCCGAAAATGTCAGACTCAAATTTTGTTTGTGGCAACAAGAATTTCTTTGAGGGGGAAACAGATGATGAGGAAAGTATGATTTTGACATTGGTGCTGGTTAAAGATGATCCAAATATAGAACAAGTGAAACGAACCATTTCTTCAACTTCTGATGTCAAACAGGAGAAGCCTAAGAAACACAATAAAGTTAATCTATCTCAAACAAATGAACAATTCACAGCTCCACAAAAGCTAGATGCAGAATACCAGGGATGGCCATTGCTGACCATTTTGCCTCCCATTAATCAAGTGTGCTGGGACACTTTGTGGAACTGGTATCAACAATGAGATTTCAGTTCTAATGGTAAGAAAATAGAAGTTTATCTGAGGGCTGGGAACGATGGCTCACACCTGTAATTCCAGCACTTTGGGATGCCAAGGCTGGTGGATCACCTGAGATCAGGAGTTCGAGATCAGCCTGGTCAACATGGTGAAACCCCGTCTCTACTAGAAATACAAAAAAAAAAAAAACAAACAATCTAGCCAGGCGTGGAGGTGCACACCTGTAGTACCAGCTACTTGGGAGGCTGAGAGAGGAGAATAACTTGAAACAACGAGGCAGGGGCTGCAGTGAGCCGAGATCACACCACTGTACTCCAGCCTGGGAGACAGAGCAAGACTCCATCTAAAAAAAAAAAAAAAAAAAAAAAAAAAAGAAGTGTATCTGAGGCTCCATACACATGCTTACCCTGAATAACAGCAATATATTCCTGAAATGACACAGGAGACCAGATTACAGCTATGGTCGAGGAAATGCAAGGCAGTGACTGTAAAAGCAAGGCTTCAGAAAAGTCATGAGATGAATGTGAAAGCAGAAGAGACTAATACATTTGAAGTGATAACTTCAGCTCAGGAAGCCATGTTGGCATCATGGGCAAGAATTGCAGTGAGAGCCGTTCAGCCTCAGGCCGTGAATTCATGTTCTATTCCTGCTCCTTTTGAGGCCTTTTTGATGTAAGCCTCTGGTGTTGGGTGGTATGTGGTCCCTGGCAGACTTCTCTCGGCATACCCAAAGGGTTGGGTACACCTGCAGTTTCATACAGGTCAGGCCTGGGTGCCTACCATTCACAGGAGGATGATTTCTCTCTTCTTAATACCTGCCTGTACTTTCCCATTTCTAGGCACAGAGATAATATGTTACACCCCGAATGTGCTAAGAGGAATAAGAAGGTGATGAAAACGATTAATGATGATGGAGAAGCAGCAGCAACCCGTTTGAATACAATGCACTCGAGAAAGAGGGATCTACTTTCAGACCAAGTAACGTACTATGAAGGAATGGAAGCAAAGACAATTTGAATGAATCTTCATGATCTACAAAACAAAATCAGTGATTAGGACTCCACAGTGAAGACAGTTGACTAGTGGCACAGCCTCTTCTAAAGAGCCCCTTTCTGTGAGTCTGAAAACCCATAAAAAGAAAGTTACTGTAATTGGCCTTAAAAAAAAAAAAAAAAAAGCTGAGTGCGGTGGCTCATGCCTATAATCCCAGCACTTTTTGAGGCCAAGGTGGGTGGATCACAAGGTCAGGAGTTCGAGACCAGGCTGACCAACATGGTGAAACCCTGTCCCTACTAAAAATACAAAAATTAGCCAGGCCAGGCATTGGTGGCAGACACCTGTAATCTCAGCTGCTCAGGAGGCTGAGGCAGGAGAATCACTTGAACCTGGAAGACAGAGGTTGCACTGAGCCAAGATCATGCCACTGCACTCCAGCCTGAGTGACAGAGTGAGATTCCGTCTCAAAAAAAAAAAAAGAAAAATTTACTCATTCACTCATTCATTTATTCGCATGGTCACATCTTGGCCCACAGTAGATAGAACATTGATGGTTGGGCTGGACAAGCAGGACAGCGGGCTGTCCTGACACTGCCCAGTGTGGATGGTGAAGGCAAACTGAACCACTCAAATCCTCTCTTCTGAGAGACCTGAGGAGCTAACAGGGCTGCCAGAGCTCATGCTATAACTGAAGCTGCATCATGAGAATAGTAAAGAGCCCACCCTAAATAGAAGCCATGAGGACAATTAGACCAAACCACATGCCTGCTTTTCCGTGGGAACTGCTACATGGCTTAGTCCTACCGGGACTCAGAGAAGCTGAACATCTGTTGACAGGGGTCCAAATAATACCCACCTCCCTTTGAATCTGAAAGCAAACTCTATATTAGTCAGGGTTCCTTGGATGCAAGCAACAGAAATGGACTCTAGCTAAATTAGGCAAAACAAATTCATTGGAAAGATACTGGGGACCCATGGAGTCAACTAGATAGATGGAGAACTAGATTCAGAAAAAGGGAGGTCGCTGTAAGTGGTCAGGTCATGTCACAGGAGCATGATCTGGTGTGCAGCAGTTTGCACAGCTGTTACCACTGCTTCTGCTGTCCCCAGATAGCCCCACCACTGCCACTGGCCACTGGTACTGTGAATGAGTTCTAAAGGATTCATTGAATTCTTTATCTCTAGCTTGGGAATCAAAGTCTCAGGAAGTCCATCTGGCTGGCAGTGGGGAGGAGAATCTGGCCACCTTCAAGTTCCCTGGGGGGATATAGGACTGCACCCCCTGAGACCCACCCTGTGGAGTTTCTTCCTATAGCAGGAGGAGTCGTGGCAGGAGATCAGTGAGTCATCAGGGAGAGTTTAGTAAAGGGTTTTTTACAAAGGAGCGGAAGGATTAAAGGAAATAAACAAAAGATGCAAAGACTCACAGGCCTGCAACACTGAGGAGCAACTGCCAGACCCAGGCGTGGCTAGCCCTGGAACCCAGAGAAAGTAGCTGCAGGAGATGGTGTCCCAATGGGATCTGTAACCCTCAGGTTGCCACACAACTTGGTGAAAAGGGAGTCCATTCAATGACCTCCTCTCCATTCTGTCACATCCTCTTCTCTTCACCCATCTCCTGCCAATGTGCTCATTGGCTGAACCCAAACAGATGCTGTCCCTACCACTCCTTCCCTCTCTCTGGGTGGCGGGAGGAGGGTGGAGAGTGAATTTAGAAAATACCCAGCACACCCTCAAATAGGCTGTGTCCTGTCACTAAAGACCATGTGTGTCTCTTCCTTACACCCTGGGAGAATTGAACTAATCTAAAGATGAATTCAGCTTATGGGGTTGGAGGGGGTCGGGGTGATGGTGGAAGCCATGTATGGTTGAAGCAGGAGTCGGGGTGGGGGTGGAGATAGTGCAGGCATTTGAGGGCTCTCAGAATGCCTGTCTGCAGGTGTGGCTGAGCAAGTCTGCTGAGCCCAGTGAGGAGTGGAGGTGGGGAGAGAACCTGAATCACACACCTGTGTGTCCCATGGGACACTTACCTGGCTCCATTTGTGGCACCACAATACCTACTAAGCCATTTTTTTTTCCCTTCCTTTCTGGTTTCTTTTCTTTTTTTAATTTTAGGTTTGAGGGGTACATGTGCCATGGGTGTTTGTTGTAAATATTATTTCATCACCTGGAGACCAGATTACAGCCATGGTCTAGGAAATGCAAGGTAGTGACCGATAGTTACACTTTTTGCCTTTCTCCCTCCTCCTACCCCACCCCCCAAGTAGACCCCAGCATCTGTCACTTAACCTTCTTTGTGTTCATAAGTTCTTATCATTTAGCTTCCACTTATAAGTGGGAACATGCAGTATTTGGTTTTCTGTCCCTGCGTTAGTTTGCTAAGGATGGCAGCCTCCAGCTCCATTCATGCTCCTGCAAAAGGCATGATCTTGTTCTTTTTTATGGCTGCCTAATATTCCATGGTGTATATGGACCACATTTCCTTTGTCCAGTCTGTCACTGATGGGCATTTAGATTGATTCTATGTCTTTGCGATTGTGAACCGTGCTGGAAGAGCCACCTTTTCAGGGTGATCCCTGGGGCCACCCCTGGCTGGCCGAAGGACCACATTCATCTCCTTCCCTGGGCAAAGCTGTGAAGTCAGCGAGGCTGACCCTAGTTCCCCTCACCCTCGTCTGCCATCCTTAATTCCTTTCTTGCCCCCTCCACCCTCCATGGAGAAAGATTCTCCCTCCCTGCAGAAACCCACAAATCTTTTATGCAGGGAGTGGGAGGTTGGCGGGGGTGGAAGGGCTGGCTACTTCCCTCCCTTCTTTGAGGCTCTGCCTCTGCTGGACAGACTTAGGGATTCTTGAGTCCTCATGGGAGGGAGCAGAGGCAAGACCGGGAGGCTAGTGTTGTCACCCAGGCCTGGGTGATATGAAGGGCTTGGTGGACTGGTCCCCTGGGGATTCCAGAGGCAGCCTCACAAAGCCGGGGCATAGATCTGTGCCCCATCACCAGCCACCTTGGCTTACCAGATACATCATTTCTATCCTGGGGGTGGCGTATCCCCTAGACCTGAGCAAGGCTAAGCCAGAACCCATACCAGTAGGTCCGTGATCTTGGGTCTCCCAGTCTGGGAGTTTGCCAGCATCAGTGGCCCTTCTGAGAGACAGGGCAATATTTCACCCAGAGAAATGACTCTCTGGGGTGCATTCAGGTGGGCATGGGCATTGGTTAAGTTTGACTGTCTGGCATCCATCCCCCCAACTTACTTTAGGGGAATCCCCGTGCCTCCATTGGGCACAGCCTTGGTGGGAGGGGAGAGCCACGGGCCTGGTTTCAGCTAAAAAAGCTGGAGGGCCAGAATTGTATTCTCCAGGGAGCCTCAGCCGATTGGATATTCCCTTTGGGAATTCTGAGACATGGGGTAGAATGTGTCTCTAAAGGACACCCATCGCAGGCGCACACCCCAACCCCATGGCATTTACTTGAGTCCTAAGAATGACCCCACAGTCCCCACCTTTTACTGGTCCAGCAAATGACAGAATCTCCCTCTGTCTCCCAGGCTGGAGTGCAGTGACATGATCTTGGCTCACTGCAACCACCGCCTCCCAGGTTCAAGTGATTCTCCTGCCTCAGCTTAGTCTGGACAGACATCCCTTTGGGGGGGAAGGTGTTGGTGGCATGAGAGGCTTTCTCCATGGCATCACAGGCCACCCACTGTGACCAAGCAAGATTGTCCTCAACTGACCTCCAGGGCCTGAGACACTGAGGGTAGAACTGGATGGGGGACTGGATATCACGTATCATCCCAGGACCACATTCCTTCTTGCCTGGGCCTGTGAGACACGCCCTTGAGTGAGCAGGTAGGCATTTCCTACCCTTGGGGCCTGCCACTCTCAGGCCTGGGAAAACTTACTTTCCTGGCAAAAATTCAAGGTTTGTAACAGTCAGAAGTAGCTCTTCAGAATCTGGTGGGTTACATGCGCTGAATTCCTGGTACAGATGAAAAAGCCAACACAAGGCTGGGCACAATGGCTCACACCTGTAATCCTAGCACTATACCCTTAATTGTGACAACTAAAATATTTCTAGATATGCCAAATGTCCCTGGGAGGCAAAATAACCCCAGTGCCAGTTGAGAACTGGTTTAATTCATTGATTAGTTTATCAAGTAAGTACTTTCTTAAAATTAAGTTTCTAGATAAAAGCAGGGGGATTCTAGGCAGGTTGAAAGCTGGGTATGTAAAAAAAAGAAAAAGAAAAAAAGTTACTAACACAATTCAGCTATGGTTACCAAGAATTTAAGTGCTCCCTTGCCCACTGTCGCAGATTCCCCGCTCTTCTGTTCACTTCTGCAAGGCCTCAGTACTTTCGAAAACGCACTGACTTTGCGTACTGGATGTTTGCTGTCCCCTGGTGGTCATTTCTCTTTATTGCAAGCTGATGGAAATCCCAATTCAGTGTTGCTAAGTCAACCCAACCAGCACAACAAAAAACGATGGCGAAACCCCGTCTATACTAAAAATACAAAAATTAGCCGGGCGTGGTGGCACATACCTGCAATCCCAGCTACTCGGGAGGCTGAGTCACAAGAATCTCTTGAACTTGGGAGGTCGAGGCTGCCGTGAGCCGAGATTGTGCCACTTCCCTCCATCCTGGGTGACAATGTGAGACCCTGTCTCAAAAAAAAAAAAAAAAAAGGTTAAGACAGTCAGACTTGCTTTCCTTGGATTCTAGAAAGAAGCCCTGCAGCTCACAGCTCAGATCATGTGAGAGACACACACACAGGCCCTTGAGAAAATAGTCTGGAGTTAGCAAGAGCTGGAATAAGCGGTAACCTGCCCGTTTTCCTCAGGCCTACCTTAGTTTGAATGTTTAGGACACCCACTCTGCCCCTACCTTTCCTACTGCTAAAGGGTCTACTTGAAATGCATTTATAATTTGTGATCCACTGCATGTTAATTCTTTTTTTAAGTATATTTTTGAGAATTTTGTATACTTGGAGATGGGCATATTCAGGGTGCTGTAAGATAGGGACATCTTATACATCAGAGCAGTGTTTTCAAAATGTGTCTGATCTTAGAAATAGACAAATTAATTCAATAAGCCTAGGTGGAACCTTCCAGCACATTGTTAGGAGCAAGGCCATCTGGGAATCCTGTGTCATGGGGTGTCAGAGCCGTTGCTATAGTGACTCAGTGAGCTGGGTGACCTTGAGGGTGAGGAGTCTTCCTGAGCCTCAGTATCCAGGCTTGGGCCACCTCCTTGTCCATCTGGGCCCAGATAAAATGGTTATTTGAGGTTTAGACTTGAGCAGAAGTCAAGTTCTTCAGCTGTTACTATACAGATGCTCCTTGACTTAAGGAGGTAGGGGGGTGCTATATCCTGATAAACCTGTCCTAGTTGAAATATTGTAAATTGAAAATGCATTTAATATATCTAACCTACTGAGCATCATAGCTTAGCCTGGCCTACCTTAAACACGCTCAGAACTCTTCCATTATCCTACAATTGGGCAACATCATTTAACACAAAGCCTATTTTATAAGAAGGTGTTACACATCTCACGTCATTTATTGAATACTGCACCGAAAGTGAAACAGTGAAAGGCTCTATTGGTATTAAAAGTACAGTTTCTACTGAAGGTGTTTGTGCCATTGTAAAGTCAAGAAATCCTCAGGCAAACCCTCGTAAACTGGGTATTTAAGAGCAATAGCAATGAAGTTTCAAGAGGCTAAGAGATACTTCAGGTGAGCGCAGCCAGAACTGTGATGTATTTTCAACACAGTCACAGGATTCATCCTGGCAGAAGGTGTCACTTCTCTTTTCTGAGCCCTTCCATGGCTCGCCATTTCTCTTGGAGTAGAAACCAAAGTCCTTATGTTGGACCAAAAGGCCCTACATAACTCTCTCCTACCAGCCACATTTGCCTCTTCCTTTTCCTGAAGATCACCAAGAATTCCGGCCTCAAGGACTTTGCACCTCTGCCTGGGTG
This sequence comes from Plecturocebus donacophilus, assembly GCA_004027715.1. Lineage (NCBI taxonomy): Eukaryota > Metazoa > Chordata > Mammalia > Primates > Pitheciidae > Plecturocebus > Plecturocebus donacophilus. The sequence continues at coordinate 7,477 of PVKP010011674.1, read as the reverse complement.
CCTGGGATGCTCTGCCAGCTGGCTTCCTCCCTTCCTCCCTCCCTTCTCTCAAGTCTTCACTCAGCTCCCTCCCCGTTGGAAACCCATCCCACCACTCTTCCAGCTTTGTTTCTTCCCTGAACCTCGGTCATTATCTAACCTCCCCTATTATTATTTGATGTGTTGTCTACCTCCCCTAACAGACTGCACACTCCATAAGGGCAGGGATTTTCTAAATGGAAACATTCTTTCTTACTGCAGACTTTAAATGGCAGGGCATGGCCGGGTGCAGTGGTTCACACCTGTAATCCCAGCACTTTGGGAGGCCAAGGTGGGTGGATAATCTGAGGCCAGGAGTTTGAGACCAGCCTGGCCAACATGGTGAAACTGTGTCTCTACTGAAAATACAAAAATTAGCCAGGTGTGGTGGTGCAGGCCTGTAGTCCCAGCTGCACAGGAGACTGAGGCAGGAGAATTGTTGAACCTGGGAGGCAGAGTTTGCAGTGAGCCAAGATTGTGCCACTGGACTCCAGCCTGGGCAACAGAGCGAGACTCTGTCTCAAAAAAACAAAAAACAAAAATAAAACAAGAGTCAGACAAGGCAAACTTGCAAATTAAAGATCTCCCTCTTTGGAAATAGGGCTAGTATTTGAAGAAAGCAATTATAAGTAATTATGTAGTCATAGAAAAAGACGCGCTTTATAAAATTATGCGTTAAATTATTCGATCTGTTTGACTTAGCACATGAAGCAATATAACAATATCATATTTTGGTTTTACAGGCCCAGAGGAGATCTGCCCTATATTTTCCCTTCTTTTTACTTTAAAAATTTATTCAGTCAAGGGAGGAATAAGAACAGCAAAGGGCTAGGCGGGTGTGGTGGCGGGCACCTGTAGTCCAGGCTACTCGGGAGGTTGAGGCAGGAGAATCACTTGAACCCGGGAGACGGAGGTTGCAGTGAGCCAAGGTGGTGCCACTGCACTCCAGCCTGGGCAACACAGCGAGACTCCATCTCAAAAAAAAAAAAATCACAAACAAACAAACAAAAAACCTACAGCAAAGGGCAATTGTGAAATAATTGCCCTGAACTTCAGAATAATCACACTGGCGAATGTGTGCCAAGAAATGAACCGTGATGGCTGCCGCGGCTCTAATCAAAAGAAGAATTTAACCTTGATGGTTCTGGAGTGTGAGGTTCTGGAGTCAGTGTCGGACATGGCATCTGAAGGCCTGGCTCAAGTCCTGTCTCTGCTATTTACTGGGCATATCACTGTGAGCCGTTCACTTATTTTGCTATATTTCCGTGCCCAGAACAATGTCTGGCACACAGTAGGTGCTTAGTGAGAAAGAACAGCTGAACAAGAAGCTGAGGTGGCAGTGCACCCTTGGGGGTGCTAGGGGTGGGAGGCATGGCCAGAGGACCCCTAGGATGCAAAGGACCCCCAAGTCGGGAGGGAAAGGCACATGTAAAGGACTCCTCTTCTCTGTTGAAGGTCTCTGAGCAATGTTAATTTCACCAACTATAATTGATACTCAGGGTGGAGAGTGGGGTTGAGGGATGCTGCCAGGAGGTCAGAAGCCAGCAGGGTGGGCCTGCCCTGGGCACGGAAGCCTACACATCCATCCAGTGTGGGCCTGTGGGGTTTGCACCCGCTATGGGGGTCTTATCCAAGACTCAGAGAGCACTGAGGAAAGAGCAGCCTCTTGAAGGGAGAGGCTCAGGAACAGGAAACCTTCCATGGGGAGACCTTGAGCAGGGATAATGAACTGGATGCAACCAGGAGGTGAAAGTGGGGGCATATCTTGGCACAATAATGATACTTTAGTTTCTTTTTTCTTTCTTCTCCCTTTCTGCCTCCCCCAACCTTGATTGCCTAAGTCATATACACTTGCGGTAGAAAATTCACAAATTATAGAAAAGAACTAAGAAACTCTCACCACCCAGAGATGCCCCTTTCTAGCACTTCAGTGTATATCCATGTGGTCTTTGGCATTATTAATTTTTAATTATGCATGATAGATAAATATATTCTTCTTGTAAAAAATTAAAACATGACAGATAAGTCTCAGTAGTCAGCTAGCCCCACTCCTGGTCCCTTCCCTTCAGCCCTCATCACCTCGTCACACTTCATCAGGGTAATAAATAGCACTCTGGACTATTCTTTATATACATAGAGATATAGAGACTTTTGATTTTCTTTTTTTTTTTTTTTCTGAGACAGAGTCTCGCTCCGTCGCCCAGGCTGGAGTACAGTGGCGCAACCTTGGCTCACTGCAACCTCCACTTTTCAGGTTCAAGCGATTCTCCTATGATTCTCCTGCCTCAGCCTCCTGAGTAGCCGGGACTAGAGGTGTCCACCACTATACCGGGCTAATTTTTGTATTTTTAGTAGAGGTGGGTTTTACCATGTTGGCCAGGCTGGTCTCGAACTCCTGACCTCAAGCAATCAACCCGCCTCAGCCTCCCAAGGTGCTGGGATCACAGGTGTGAGCCACCACACCCAGTCCCTGTTTTTCTTTATTTTCTTTCTTTTTTTTAATAGACAGGGTCTTGCTCTATCCTCAGACTGGAGTACAGTGGCACTATCATAGCTTGCTGCAGCCTGGAACTCCTGGACTCAAGTGGTCCTCCCACCTGAGCTACCCAAATAGCTGGGACTACAGGCAAAAGTCACCACATCTGGCTAATTTTTTTATTTTTATTTTTTGTAGAGACAGGGGTCTCACTATGTTGCCCAGGCTGGTCTCAAACTCCTGGCCTCAAGCAATCCTTCCATCTTCGGTCCCAAAGTGCTGGGATTACAGGCATGAGCCAGCCTCCCAAGTAGCTGGGACTACAGGCATGCACCGAGCCTGACTTAATATAGTACATTTTGTTTGTTTTTTTGTTTTCTGTTTTGTTTTGTTTTGTTTGAGACGGAGTCTCACTCTGTTGCCAGGGCTGGAGTGCAGTGGTGCAATCTCAGCTTACTGCAACCTCCCCTTCCCGGGTTCAAGCCATTCTCCTGTCTCAGCCTCTTGAGTAGCTGGGATTACAGGTGCCTGCCACTATGCCTAGCCAATTTTTTTGTGCTTTTAGTAGAGACAGGGTTTCACCATGTTGGCCAGGCTGGTCTCAAACTCCTGACCTCATGATTCACCTGCCTCAGCCTCCCAAAGTGCTGAGATTACAGGCATGAGCCACCATGCCCAGCCCATACAATAGTTTTAAAAGCTACTTTTTTTTTTTTTTTTTTTTTTTTAATTAATGGCCATTTAGGCTGTACCTATCTCCTTTCCCATGTGGATTTCTCTATCTAGAAGTGGAATTGCTGAGTCAATGGGAAAGTACATTTCCATTTCTTTTTTTTAAGCTTTGGGGTCTTGCTCTGTCACCCAGGCTAGGGCACAGTGGAGCAATCACGGCTCACGGAAGCCTTGAACTCCCGGGCTCAAGCCATCTTCCCATTCAGCCTCCCAAGTTGCTGGGATTACAGGTGTGAGCTACAGCACCCAGCTTTCAATTTCTTAATATTTAAAAAATCCACATATATATAGACTTACTATGTTATAATTAATCAGCTTTTTTACTTAACTATATAGTGTGTTATTTCTAAATATCATTCAATATTCTACAGCAATTTCTCCATCCATTTTTAATATATACTTTATTATGGAAAATTTCAAACATATACAAAGGTAGAGAGAATAGTAAAATGAACCCCCATGTACCCATTCCTTGAGCTTTAATAAATATCAATATTTTTCTATACATCATACAGCACCATTCATGATGGCATAATATGTATCATAAGCATGTTTGATAATATATTGAGTCTGTTCCTTATTGTTGAAAAGTTAAGATTGTTTAAATTCCACTATGACAGGTAAGATTTAAATCCTTCACCTTTGAAGCATGGGAGTGTTTTGGCCTGGTCTCCACTGAGCCCAGTGCTGCCCCTTTTCTGCCCACAGATGCCCCTTTTCTGCCCGCAGACACCCCTTTGCCCTCTGTAGTGTTGTAAGGAGTTGTCTCATGTCCAGGTTTCTTAGATGCAGAGCTGGAGACAGGGACTCAGGTGCACATTGTCATGGTCAACAACTGCCTGGGAGCTGACTGGGTGCAGTGGCTCACACCTATAATCCCAGCACTTTGGGAGGCTGAGGAGGCAGATCACTTGAGGTCAGGAGTTTGAGACCAGACTGGCCAACAGGATGAAGCTCCGTCTCTACTAAAAATACAAAAACTAGCCGGGTGTGGTGGCAGACACCTATAATCCAAGCTACTCAGGAGGCTGAGGCAAGAGAATTGCTTGAAGCTGGGAGGCAGAGTTGCAGAGAGCCGAGATGGCACCACTGCATTCCAGCCTGGGCGACAGAGGAGACTCTGTCTCAAAACAAACACACAATAAACACAAAAAACAGACTGCCTGGGGGCAGTGTCACAGGTGGTGAAGGAATTTACCAAGACAGTTGTGGGAAAGAAAGGTAGATTTATGAAGGAAAGTGGGAGATGCGTTGCAAGAGAGCAATGGGCAACACAGCAGAGGGAATGCTGTCTGCAAAACGGCAGGGCTGCAGGGGACTTTGTAAGGTCGTGCGGCCTGGGCTGAAGACTTGCAGACAGGAAGCTTGGGTGCAGGTGGGCAGGGAGCTGAATGCTTGCAACAGGAAGCTTGGGTGCCAGTGAGCCATTTGCGGTCGACACTATTTTTCAGAACATTCACTCCCCTCTACCTTGTGTCTGTTCTTGCCAGCTAAGCTCATTTCAAATTTTCTTTTAGCTCCTTAGGGCTCCACGTGTGTGACTTATTGAAGGAGTAAAGGAAGCCGAATACGGAAGGGGAAAGCCTCGGCCTGATCCAGGGTGCTCTAGAGCAAATTCCTCCCACTGAACTGTCCTGCTGTGGGGCAAGGGGGTGAGTGCTTGTTCTGTTATCAGTCACTGTTTGCCCCCAGGATGGGGTGTAACCTGTCAGGCATCCTCAAGGGACACACTGGCAGCAGCAGAAGGATGGTGACGGCCGGTGGGGGGATCTCAAGTGCCCACATGCCCACATCCTGCGTGCTGAGACCCTTGCTGACACCTATTTACAAGCAAGGCTTATAAAGAAACCTGTACAGCAGGGGGTGGGGTGGTGGTGAAGGCAAATCTTCAGGGCTCTTGGATCACACTAGGAGATTTGCGGTTGGAGAAGCAGGCAGCAGGAAATGAATCTGTCTTCTGTTCATATCTGGCTGCAAAGCCCACAAACGCCCAAGCTCAGGCTGCAGCTTGATGTGGAATGAGATGGAAGATCGGGCCGCATGATAGTGCAAATGGAATTATAAAAACAACAACAATAAAATCAGTTAGTAGAAAGGCGGCTGGAGACAAGGGAGAAGGTGGAGGGGAGATAACCCTGAACTTCGGCAGATGTGTAGGCCTTTGAACGAAGCAGCAGAGAGGCCTGTCAGACGATCATTCAAGTCTGAGACGGAGCTTCTGTTTGTTGGAGATGGGGGCAAGCAGGCAGGAGGGCAATCTCAGAAAACCCCAGTTCAAGGTGCAGGGAAGTGTGGGTTCACAGAGGGCTAAGCACCCTCATCCTTCAAAGGCCTGGGCCTCTGAAGGTCTCTGGCTTGCTGCCCATCTTGGTGCAGATCACCCAGGAGGCAGAGGAGAGCAGACATTGCCATCACCCACACACACATTTTTCTGCAATATGGGCTATAAAAATCAAAATCTTAAAAAATCTGGATCTTCCAGAGCCCTGGGCCATTGTTTCTGCATGGCCCCAAGACCACATCTCAGTAACAGCCACCTCCTTTAAAGCAGCCCTGCCAGAGGCCCCACCATTCCCTAATGCATCACACCTGCCACTTAACTCATTTACAAGACCGGGTTGGCCCTGGAGGTGGTTGTGGCTTCCCACTCACCATGGCTTTCAGAAGTCCAACCTAATCATCTTGGTTTTTTTTAAACCTTTGATCATCTTTTGAGGTTCCATCCTTTACCTTCAGCTACAGCAATGAGTCCCATGTTCAGAAAAGTGAGGGTGTCAGGGGGCAGTGAAGGGGGAAGGCCAGCCCATAGGGTAAGGACGTGAGCCCTGGAGCTGTCTGCTTAAACTCCTAGCTCTGTTACTAGTTGTGTGAGGTAGGCAAGTTGCTTAACCTCCCTGGTTTTTTAGTTTTCTCATCCATAAAATGGGACTAATGAAATGAGTAAATACATGGAAAACTTAGCACTGATGAAGTGCTCAGTTAATGGCACCCGTTATTGTGATTACCAGCCTAGTCACTGTTATCGCCAGGCGGCCTGCTGCACAGACAAGGCTGCTTCAGGGCTGAGCTTCCACTGGTCATTGGCCACAGTTGCTCTCAGCAGGCCACAAAGATGCCTTCCCAGCTGCCCTCACCACTGACCACAGCCTCCACAATGGGACCCCGTCTACTCCCCCAAGACCCCAGTATTAGGCACCAGTGTCCCCAGACATTCTGGTACCAGCTGTATCTGAAAGCCTCCTCCAGGGCACTGTGTGCAGCAGACCCAAGACTTTGTGGTCCTGCAGATGTCAGGGAGCCACTCCCTTCAGAGACACATGCCTCCACACCTTCCTCCCCAGCCTGAGCAACCCCCTTCCATCCTGTCTACTTAATCAAAATTCTGCAGGGAGGAAGGGTTAATAAAAATGCCCCAACATGTCAATTCCCCCTGTCTCATTAGTCACAATCTCTGAGCTCAGCAATTTATACACACACACATACACACACAGAGAATTTTTTATTTTTTAGACAGAGTCTTGCTGTGTTCCCCAGGCTGGAGTGCAGTGGCAAGATCCTGACTCACTGCAATTCTGCTTCCCAGGTAGTTGGAACTACAGCACATACCACCACACCCACACACACATAATTTTTGGGGCAAAATATTTACATTTGATAAAATGCACAAATCTTTTTTTTTTTTTTTTGAGATGGAGTCTTACCCTGTCACCAAGTTTCCAGTTTGGGAATGTTATGAATAAAGCCGCTATAAGCATTCTTGTGCAAGTCTTTTGTGGACTTGTGCTTTTATTTCTCTGGGATAGATACCAAGGAGTGGAATCACTGGGGCCCTATTAGAATCTGCCAAACTGTTTTCTAAAGTGGTTGTAGTATTTTACACTCCCTCAATGGCAAAATATGAGAGGTCCTGTTGCTTCACATTCCTGCTAACACTTGCTATTGTCAGGCTTTTACATTGTGGCCATTCTACTGTGTGTGAAGTGCTTTTCATTGTGGCTTTACCCTTATATATCCCTGATGACTACTGATGTGGACTATTTTTTCATGTGTTCATTGGTATTTTTATACTGTATTTTATGAAGTGTCTATTCAAATCTTTTGCTTGTTAAAAAAATCAGATTGTCTTTTTTTTTTTTTGAGAAAGAAAGAAACAGCAAAAGAATCAAAGAGAAAGAAAGAGGAAGAGATTTTAGAAAAAGAGAAAAGGAGAAAGAAAGAAACAGCAAAAGAAAGAAAAAAAAGAATGAAAGA